>CAAKHF010007561.1:11671-25890 GCA_901007745.1 Hippocampus kuda
AAGAGAGGGGGGGGGGGGGGGGGGGGGGGGGGGGGGGGGGGTGTGATCAGCTGGAAGCGAGGATGACAGCCTGCTGCTTGTCTTCATGCAGGAAAAAGACGGACGGAACGGATGAAGAGGCGGAGGAGGAGAAGGAAGTGAAAGTAATGCTGAAGGTCCCGACTGTGATTTCATCTGGCTCCTCGTTCACTTTTTAACTTTGTGCCCGCAGGTGGACATTGATGAAGACACCGAGTACGAGGAAGAGGAGGAGCTGCCGGAAGGCGAAGATGGTGAGACGGCGTCATACAGTGTGATCATGTGCGTGTGATCGTGCGTGTGTTGAGCGAGTGAGTGCAAGGAAGAGGAAGTCCATCCTGAGGGCAAAGTTGGTGAGATGATTCCATGCCACATGATAACGTGATGACATCATCTAGTTCTCATGCCATTCTGAGAGCATAACACGCGTACCGTTTGTGGCCTCCCACCAGACGGCGGCGTGCAGCTGAAGATGGCTGACCTGGCACCACCCAAGGAAAAGGTTCTTCCCATCCCAGAAGGCAGCGCCTTCTTCTGCCTCAGCAAGACCAACCCGTGAGTCTGGCTTCCTGCTCGCCATATGATGGCTTCAAAGATGTCCCATGATGTGTGCATATTTTGTGTGTGTGTGTGTCTGCGTGTCTCCAGCATCCGAGTGGCGTGCCACACTTTGATCCACCACCACATCTTCACCAACCTCATCCTGGTCTTCATCATCCTCAGCTCATGCTCACTGGCCGCTGAGGATCCCATCAGGGCGCACTCCTTCCGGAACAATGTAAGTCCACCCCCCCCACCCTGTCGTTCCCCACTCCAACAAACACAAGTGCGCTGTGGGGACCCAAAAAAAGTCAACAGAGATGGCCATCTAAGGCGGAAGCCCAGGAGGTCTCCATGCCAGTGGATTGAGCGGATTATTCCAGAAGTGGGTCAGCAGCTGACACAAACATCACCAAGCCCAGACGTGCACGCACATGGCGAGCAGCGGCAGCTGTCCTCACGCAACGAGCCCGGCAATTGCACAGATGTTCGCTTTGGGTGGGTGCGCGGAGGCCTACATTCATGGCTGGTTGATATACGCAGTCGACTTCGCAAACGACAATTCCCACGAGTCCAACAGACTATTTTCCCCCAGGGGAGTTACATCGCTCAGAGTGCTATAGACCAACCACGTTTCAGCGTACCCCGTTTACGTTTCCACAATGTTCACATTTCATGATGTCACAATGTTCGCCGTCCCGATTTCACGTCGTTCAACACCTTTATAATGTAAACGTCATGATAATGACCGGATTTTCCCCACAAAATAGTGAAAAGGCCTTGACTGCGGCCAACCGTGGGAAGCGAACTGCCGCCGCGACCTTGTTTTAAGAACAAAATATCAGAACAAATCTGTACGTTATACTCCCGTTCTAACTTACAGATTTGTGATGTCCCTCCAGGTACGGCGTCACGAGGTTTGACTGTAACGCTACTTGCTATTACACCACACCTGTGCACTTCAGAATACGTACCTTCTCCATCTGTAAAGGACTCGTCGTGGACTCGTTTACACAACCCATCTTCTCCACTTCTTTGTTGACGTCTATAAGACCTTTCAGAAGACCACGGGTCACCCGTTGAACATCGGAGGCCATTTCCAAAAATGACGTGGCTCTCCACAGGACCTGTCGCAGTCGGTTGATGCCGAATTCCCCCTCAGTAAAATCCGCTCATGGCCTCACAGAACGGGAGGAGGCCCACTCTTTTCCACGGCCTGAGCGTACTCCGCCAGCGGTTGCCCGCTCGTTTCCGCAACACGGCTCCTCTGTTCGCCGTACAATCCCCAGCAACACACTGATCAGATCTGGATCGTCGCTCCCGCCTTTCAGCATCCCCCCGCGATCACCAGCGACATCAGTCCGCAGTTCCTGACTTTAGTTTTTTTCAACCCACCTTCTCTACTATCCAATCGATCCAATGATCATTTACTCTCCGATTCTCATCCTCACAATTTTGCATGGTTTGAGAATGTGGAGCCGCTGACGTCACAGTACTCGAGGAAAACCCGAGCAAGCTCAGAGAAAGCATACAAACGCCGCACGGGTAATGTCTGAGCTGTGACTGATACCCTTGACCTCAAAATTGACTGTGTGGCAGAGACGCTAACCACTCCCCACCATGCTGCGTTGATAAGAAAGATTGATCTCATGTATTCATTTGCTATTTGAAATGGTTTCCATTTACGAATGAGCATGGCGTGTGTTCAGGTCTTAGGTTACGCCGACTACGCCTTCACCTCCATCTTCACCGTGGAAATCCTGTTCAAGGTAGCCAGCGTGACGACGCACGCGGGTTTGCTTTTTTGCTGCTGGCTCACTTTCCGTCTTTGCGCCAGATGACGGTTCACGGAGCGTTCCTGCACCAGGGTTCCTTCTGCAGGAACTGGTTCAACTTGCTGGATCTCCTCGTCGTCAGCGTCTCACTCGTCTCTTTCTTCCTGCAGTCAGTACTCACTCTCTTTTCTCAATCAAATTTTATGAAGGAAGAATTCAAAGTATTTGCTGAAAAATATACCAATTGGGGCCGCTTTCCGTGACTGCCTAAAGTGGCACCTAAACTCCTGGCTGCTGCTTCATAGGCACCAAATTAGCAGAGGAATAACTAGCTCGCATTGCCACCCAACATGTCGTCGGCCATCTTGGAAGTGATTAGCAGCAAGATGGAAGACTCCACCAGAAGTCCATGAAGAAAGCAGGGTGGTAAACCTCTCACGGTGATGCAGAGAACGTTCCAAATCACTATTCAATCAATCAATCAAAGGTTCGATAGCTTAGCAGCAGATATGCTAGGCTAACATGAAATAGCGAAGTGGGCCAGCCAGCTTGTCAGTTGAATCAGCAATTTGGCCAAATGTTTCTTGCGTTCTACGAGCGTCGTGCGAGTGTGTTGGTATGTGCAGTTCCAGCGCCATCTCGGTGGTCAAGATCCTGAGGGTCCTCCGTGTGCTCAGGCCCCTGAGGGCCATCAACAGAGCCAAAGGCCTCAAGGTAAGCAAATGGGCGTGCTGGTCAAAATGGCCGCCAGGCATTCTCCAGCTTCGCTAAATTGAATGATGATGATGATGATGATGATGAAGCTTTGTGTATGTTTCTGCGTGTGTGTGTTGCGTGTCTCACAGCACGTGGTCCAGTGTGTGTTCGTGGCCATCAGGACCATCGGGAACATCATGATCGTGACGACGTTGCTTCAGTTCATGTTTGCGTGCATCGGCGTCCAACTGTTCAAGGTGAGAAGAATCCGCTTCCAAATGCCAGCGCTCTTCACTCTCATCCAACCCGAACCCCAAGTAGGACAGCCATCCGTCCATCCGTGGTCTAATCCGCTTCTCCTCACGAGGGGCGCGGCCGTGCCAGGGACTATCCCAGCCGTCTTCGGGCAGTAGGCCGGGCACACCCTGAACTGGTCGCCAGGGCACACGTAGCCGAACAACCAACCGCGCTCGCAATCACACTTGGGGACAAGTACTGCGTTCCATTAAGCTGCCATGCATGTTTTTTGGAATGCGGGAAGAAACCGGAGCACCCGGAGAAAAGCCACACTGGCACGGGGAAAACATGCCAACTCCACACAGGAGTTGTGCCGTGAGGCCGATGTGCTCACCGGTCGACCGACTCCTATGTCATCTCCAATTCAGCACTAACTATAAATCCCAGACACAACCTTCACCTAACCCTACCCCCGAACCCACAGGTGTCAAACTCAAGGCCCGGGGGCCCATGAAATCATTTTATGTGGCCCGCCAAGGCAAATCACGTGCGTCGACTTAATGCTTCTTGCAAATGTGTTTTTTTCCCACTTTGAACGAAACCGATATATGAGATAGACCAAATCCTCCTTTAAAAATAAAAGGAAGACTTGTGCAAACAATTACGTACTGGCTTCTGATTACAAATTGACGCCCACCCCCGATGCATGTTTTTGTTTGTCTGCCCTTGTGTATGTATGTGAAGTACACGTGTGTGTAACTTCTCAAAAATGGTGTCGTTGTTTCATTTCATCAGGGTAAATTCTATCGGTGTACCGATGAGGCCAAGCACACTCCTGAGCAGTGCAAGTACGGTCAACTTTAATATATATATATATATTTTTTTGGTAAATCACCAAGACATGATGTTTACCCATTGGTGTGCGCATTTGTGTTGGTACACGCAGAGGGACGTTTGTGGTGTACAAAGACGGAGACGTGAATCATCCGATGGTGCGGGAAAGAATTTGGCACAACAGTGACTTCAATTTTGACAACGTGCTCATGGGAATGATGGCGCTCTTCACCGTGTCCACCTTTGAGGGCTGGCCTGCGTAAGCGCTCTGTCACTGCGTCTGTGTGTGCGCGTGCGCAGTAGCGGTTTTCTAACTTTTAAAGCTCCTCCCCCCCGCCCCGCCCTCAGCCTGCTCTACAAGGCCATCGACGCCAACGGGGAGAACTCGGGTCCCATCTACAACTACCGCGTGGAAATTTCCATCTTCTTCATCGTCTACATCATCATCATCGCCTTCTTCATGATGAACATCTTCGTGGGTTTCGTCATCATCACATTCAGGGAGCAGGGCGAGCAGGAGTACAAAAACTGTGAACTGGACAAGAACCAGGTGACCCCCCCAACACACACACTTACATTTCGTTACACTTCGTCCTCCATTGACATCACGCGTCGTCCGCCTCAGCGTCAATGTGTGGAATACGCGCTGAAGGCTCAGCCCCTGAAGCTCTACATCCCCAAGAACCCGGTCCAGTACAAGTTCTGGTCCATCATCAACTCCACGGCCTTCGAGTACGTCATGTTTGTGCTCATCCTGCTCAACACCGTCACGCTCGCCGTCCAGGTAAACACCTGTGGGTGGAGCTGTGGGAAGGCGGGGCTGAAAGGGCGGGGGGGAGCTAAGCCAGAGCAGGGGCGGACCGGGTAAGATGAGGAAAGGTGGGGCTCAAGGAGGGCCAGTCCAGCTCAGTCCAGCTGAGGGAAGGTGGAGTCAAAGGAGATGGTTGAGGTCAGCTAAGGGAAGTTGGGATCGAAGTCGGGGCTCCCGTACGTGGGGCCGTGTGTGACAAGTGTGTTTTTTTCGTGTGTAGCACTACGAGCAGTCCAAGACTTTCAGCCACATCATGGACATCCTCAACATGGTTTTCACTGGACTCTTCACTGTGGAGATGCTACTCAAACTGTTAGCTCTCAGACTCCGGGTGAGATGTTCTTTTCAGGCAATGTTGCCACAGTAACAGCATTAACGCGTGTGTGTGTGTGTGTGTGTGTGTGTGTGTGTGTGTGTGTGTGTGTGTGTGTGTGTGTGTGTGTGTGTGTGTGTGTGTATATCAGAGCGGAGAGGACAGCTCTCGAGTGTCCATTACCTTCTTTCGCCTCTTCCGAGTGATGCGATTGGTCAAGCTGCTGAGCAAAGGGGAGGGCATCCGCACCTTGCTGTGGACCTTCATCAAGTCGCTGCAGGTCAGATTCTTATTACAACGGCATTACTGTGTTATTACACCGTTTATTACGATATTACTACACCAGTAGTTAAGCCTTTCACCCATGTCAACACTCTCTAGTTAAACAGGTTATTACTATTGTATTTCACAAGTAACAATTATTCAGTGAATGTTATTTCTGTTAGACATGACGATCATACAATTTATTTTTACTCAAATCCCCGCTACTGAGTTAACAGGCTATTAGATGCAGTTCAATAATTGGTCTGGTGTCTTCTCAGGCGCTGCCGTACGTCGCCCTGCTCATTGCAATGATCTTCTTCATCTACGCCGTCATCGGCATGCAGGTGAGAGTGCGCCGAGGACATCGGTGACGAGTCAACTTTCACCATTTTGCATTCTGTAGAGAAGTTGACCGCCTTCTTTCTGGTTTGTGACTTGCACACCCACCACCAGACATTTGGGAAGATTGCCATGCAGGATCACACACAGATCAACAGGAACAACAACTTCCAGACTTTTCCTCAGGCTGTCCTCCTCCTCTTCAGGTCGGCTGTTTATCATCACTTCTTATTCAGCCTCTTGACTGTACGTGTCTTTGTGTGTGTGTGTGTGTGCGAACGTGCAGGTGTGCGACAGGCGAGGCGTGGCAAGAGATTATGCTCGCCAGTCTTCCCGGGAAACGCTGTGATCCCGAATCCGACTACGAGCCAGGAGAAGAGTTCAGCTGCGGCAGCAACTTTGCCATTGTTTACTTCATCAGCTTCTTCATGTTGTGCGCCTTCCTCGTGCGTGCGCACACACACACACACACACACACACACACACACACACACACACACACACACACACACACACACATTCGCTACATCCTTGTTACACACGTTATTACTATGTTATTACACATGCAAATATGACTTTTAGGGGGATTCACACGTCACTAACACACAAGAGTAAAAATTATGTTGTTACATAACATAGTAAAATGTTTTTACACGAGTCACCACTATTTTATTCCAGCACACACACACACACACACACACACACACACACACACACACACACACCACTAAACTTCAAGTCACCACGACTTGGCCACCAGTCAGTATGTAAGTTTCTTTTACCTAAATCACTACCGTGTTGACAAATGTATGAAATCAGTAGATGGTACTTTATTCCAGATGTGTGTAGCGACGCATGTGCATGTGTGTATCCACAGATCATCAACTTGTTTGTGGCTGTCATCATGGACAACTTTGACTACCTAACCCGCGACTGGTCCATCCTGGGCCCACATCACCTGGATGAGTTTAAGAGGATCTGGTCAGAATATGATCCAGAGGCCAAGTACGACCGCCAGGAGGTGTAAACGTCTTCATGACAGTATCAAGGCACAAATGTAACTCGTAGGAGTCTTCCATTTCTGTGTTGGTGTCTCTTAGGGGTCGCATTAAACATTTGGACGTTGTGGCTCTACTTCGGAGGATACAACCCCCTCTTGGCTTTGGAAAACTTTGTCCTCACAGAGTCGCCTGCAAGGTACTGTAAGCTAACGTGTTAACGCAACTTTTATGTCGGCTACGGTCTCAGGCCGAAGAGGCGGCTCACTGCTGCAGTTGCTCTTTGTTAGCGTCTGGTGGCTATGAACATGCCTCTGAACGCAGACGGCATGGTGACCTTCAACGCCACCCTCTTTGCGCTGGTCCGCACGGCCCTGAAGATCAAGACCGAAGGTACAACCGCGGGAAGCGAACGCTACGGTCGACCCCGGCCGCCCGTTGATGAGCTCTGTTGGTGCTGTTGCTAGGCAACCCAGATCAAGAGAATGAGGAGCTTCGGGGGATCATTAAGAAGATCTGGAAGAGAATGAAACCCAAACTTCTGGATGAAGTCATCCCCCCACATGAAGGTGCAAATGTTATTTTGAACATTGGCATTAGTACTCGACTTAGCGCGCTGGTTTGCGTAGCCGTTCAAGGTCGACTTTCCAAAAGTCAGAAAGCAAATGTTCAACTGTGACCCGACTTGCACGGTTTTCTCTGGTGTTTCCATCCCCAGAGGAGGAAGTGACCGTTGGCAAGTTCTACGCCACCTTCCTGATCCAAGATTACTTCCGCAAGTTCCGCAAGAGGAAGGAGCGAGGCGGTCTGAGTGTGGAGACCGACGCCACCAACCCGTCGGCTGTACAGGTCTGTCGATCAGATGGTCAGCCATCATATGTCAGCCGTTGATTGCGGGTGTGCGTTTGCACTTTTGCAGCTGTGTAAGGCGGGTCTGAAGACACTGCAGGATCTCGGTCCAGAGATGCGTCTGGCCCTCAATGAAGACCTGGAGGAGGAAGAGGAGGAGGAAGAGGAAGAGGAGGAGGAGGAGGATGAGGCCTTGAGGGATGAGGAAGAGGTGGGTCTTCTTTCTTGTCCTCTAACGCATGCGCACACTCAGCGTCTCCCCACCTGTGCAGACTTACACAGTGGACCGGCGAGGATCGGTCGGTCCGGGCGGGGTCACGGTTGACGGCGGCGTGGCGAACGGCGGTCTGATCCATCGGGTCGGCTCTCTCGGCAAAATGTCAAACGGCGGCGATTGGGACGCTCGTGTGTCGCGGCGAGACAATCCGAGGTCGTCTGTCAATCATCATGGCCGCCGGCCCTCCGTCGGCAACGGCCTCCTCGACCGCGCCCACAAGAGGCCGTCGTCACATTACAAACATGGGCGGTAAGCAACGGCCAATTGCTGGCAAACCTGCAAATGCGTTCACCTGCAAGGATTAAGATCAACTCCAAAACTACACATCAGAATGTTCAACGACAATCATGAAATGGAGGCGGAAGCTCGGCTGTGCTTTGTTTGATAGGAGGGACTTGAGGGACAGACACTGGAGGAATGGAGACATGGACATGTCCAGAGAGTCACCTTACTACACAAGAGAAGACGACGCAGACAGCATTACTTCCACAGAGAGGTACACGCACACACACACACACACAGACACACACACACACACGCGCGCGCGCGCAAGTAGCCGCACTTGTACAATGCGTCTGTGTGTTTCTAGGTATTACCCTGATGATTCTCTGCACCACGATGGCCACGCCCCCTACCGTCACTACGGTAACGGCTACAGCGAGGGCAGGAGGATGACACGGCGGCGTCTTCTTCCGGCCACGCCCACAGGTGAGACGCAACCAATTCCAACGTCTGCGCGGCGGCGTCAACGATGGCTGACAGCAGAGCTGGCCGACAGGTCGAAAGCCGTCGTTCAACATTCAGTGTCTGAGACGTCAGGGCAGCAGTGACGACTTGCCCATGCCGGGAACCTACCACCCGAATTCTCCACCGCGCCGCACCCGCACTCAGGCAAACACAAATGAAAACGCACGCGCACACACGAACACACGCTCACGCAGAGTCAATGCCCGTTGCTTTTTTTCCCGCAGACATACAACAGTTACGACTGTCCCCCGTCGTCCGGTCCGGCCTCGACGGCGTCCTCCACATCCTGGGCCAATCCGTGCCCTCGCCGCGGGCGCCTCTTGTACGCTCCTCTCATCCTGGTGGAGGAGGAGGGCAGCCCGTCGTGGGGGCGAACAGGAGGCGGCCGGGAAGACAAGCCAACAGGAGCGGGAAGAGGTGAGCCGCGCTCGCTCAGCTCAGCGCTGACAAAGCGACAGTCGCCGGGCCGCTCATCGGATGTTGCGTTTCCACCCGCAGGCGTTAGCGTGACGGGAGCGGCGCCGAGTCCCGCCTGGTACGGCAGCCCCGGAGGTGAGCCGAGACCTCAGAACCGAAATGAGCCCGCCATCTAGCCCATCGGCATTTGACACCTCCCTTATGTTCCGCAGCCCCGCCTCCTTACAGAGCGTACACCACCCTCAGAGTTCCTTCTCAGCTCGGCGCGCCGTTTGGCGAGAAACGAGGCTCGGCCGACAGCCTGGTGGAGGCGGTGAGACCAACGGCTGTCAGATCGGACTGCTTGATAAAAACCCATCTGACATCACTCAACAGAAAATGGACGCGACTGATCGGAAGGAGTCGATCAGGCTTGACAAATTGAAAGAAGTCGATCGGGCATGACTCATCGAAGGAAGTCCATCAGACATGACTAATTAGACGAGGTTGTGCAGACAAAATGAAGTCATACAAGTAGATCGGCCATGATGAATTGCAAGAAAACATCAGTCATTTGAAAAAAGTCACACGGGCAGGAATAAGCAGACAAAGTTGCACAGACATGGCGATCAAAATAAGGAGATTAGCCATTACTAATCGGAAAAGGTTGACTAGACTAGACGAATTGAAGGGAGTCCATCAGATATGACTGATCAGGACTTGTACAGACGTCATGAAGTTCCGTAAATTGAGCAGGCGCGACGAATCGTAAGAAATCCGATTCGTGAAAAAAGTTCAAAATCAAAAAAGATCAAAATCAGGAGATTAGCCATTCTCAATTGAAAAAGCTGATCAGACATGACTAATTGAAGGTATTTCATCGGATATGACGAAATTTTAAAATAAATGATTCAGACATGACTAATCTGAGGAAGTTTATCAAGCGTGACTAATTGAAAGAAGTTGATGAGACATGACTGTAGAGGATGGACAGATATGACTCTCCAAATTCCAATTCATCAGGAGAGATGCATTGAAAAAGAAGTTAACCGGGCACTTCTAACTGAAGGAAGTCCATCAGACATGACTAATCGAAACAAATTAATCCAACATGGGTAATCTGTGCAAGTTATACAGTCATGCCTGTCCAAATAGGTTGATCAGGCATGACGCACCTAACGAAATGCATTGACCAGACATGACTAACCCAAGGAAGTCCATCAGACATGACTAATCGAAAAAAGCTAATCAGACATGACTAATCTGTGGAAGTTGTAAAGACGTGACTAATCAAAATACAGTAAATTGGCATGGCCAATTGAAATAAGTTGACTAATTAAAAGTATTTGCTCAAACATGACTATTCAGGGGAAGCTGTACAGGTAAGACAAATCAAAAGATGTCATGACAAATCAAAAGAAGGTAAAATCTGACTAATTAGTGAAACCTGTCCAGACGTTAATAATGAGTTGGGATGTCAGAATCCTGATGATTTTTTTTTTTTTTTCTCGACAGGTTCTCATCTCCGAAGGTCTCGGCCTTTATGCGCGCGATCCCAAATTCGTGGCGTTTGCAAAGCGGGAGATTGCCGATGCATGTCACATGACCGTGGACGAGATGGAATCGGCCGCCAGCGATCTGCTGGGGTCCGCCAGCCATGACTTCCTCAACACCGCAGCCGGAGATCCCGCCGCGCTCTACAGCGACGAGGAGCCGATCAGGACCGGCCGAGAGGAGGAAGAGCTGGCCGACGAGATGAGCTGTGTGACGTCATTTTGATGGACGGATGCTCATGGCCAATCGGAGACCAGGGAGGTGGGCAGTCTGAGAAGCCCTGCAGGAAGTAGAACCCGATTCAGGGAACTGACAGAGGAGCTCACGTATGTGGCTTCAAGTCGCATATCACGCTCGACATTCTCAAGTGGGCGACGACGACGAACGTCCGAGTGTTTACAAACAACAACTGCTGAAGAAAAACTTACAGTTGGGTGTTGGGTGCTATCTGTTAGCAATTTCCAGCCGGCTGTATAGCATGCTCGCTGCGCAGATATAAAACATGGACTCATTTCTGCTCCTTTTGATAGTTTGGACATTTTAAAGTCTCCCAGCAAACACTACACTGTTATATGTTTTTAGTTTGACCTAGCTTAGCACATTATTGTCTGTCATGGACATCGCGATGCCGTCAGATGCGAATTAGCCTCGGCACAAGCTCGTTACTAATTGCTAAGTGGTGGCCAAGTGGGTTTCTAGCTGACCTTCACTGAACGAGCATCGAGTGAGTTGCCACGTTGTGGAAAAGACAACAGTTTCAACAATTGCTTTTTTGACAGTGTGCTAACTGTTAGCTATCAGCTAACGCGTGTTAAAGGATTCACTTGGAGAGTATAACGCAAAAAAAAAAAACTTTTACTTTTTCATGCACGCCTCGTTGCTATCACTATCTGTGCCGTGTCTGATGGATAAGATACTTCTTTGACTAGTCAAAGAAACTTGTACAGACATCAGCAATTGAAATAAGATGGTCAGACATGATGAATCAAAATAAGCTGGTCAGACCTGATCAATCCAAATAAGTTGGTCAGACATGATGAATCAAAATAAGCTGGTCAGACCTGAATAATAGAAACAAGTTGATTGTGCATGACCAATTGGGAAAAAAATTAGCCAGACATGACAAATTGAAATAGACATGATTAACTCAACTCAACTCAACATGATGAACCAAAGTCCATCAGACGTGACTAATTGAAAAAAAGGTATTCAGGAGGTGATGACTCAGAGAAGCTCTTCAGAGATGACTCAAAGAAATAAGTTGATCAGGCATGACTAATGGAAAAATGACTCAATCCATCATGACGAATCAAAAGAAGTCACTCAGACATGACTAAATGAAAAATTGTATTTTGACTTGGCTCATCAAAA
This sequence comes from Hippocampus kuda, assembly GCA_901007745.1. NCBI lineage: Eukaryota > Metazoa > Chordata > Actinopteri > Syngnathiformes > Syngnathidae > Hippocampus > Hippocampus kuda. The sequence continues at coordinate 23,691 of CAAKHF010007561.1, forward strand.
TGACTTGATCAGGCATGAGTAACATAAAAAGAAGACGATCAGGCAGGACTAATCAAAATAAATCCATCAAACTTGACAAAATGGGCGAAAAAAAAAGTTATCCAGACATGACTAACCAATGGAAGTTGATCAGACATAACTAATTGAAAGGTGATCAGACTTGAGTAATCGAAGGGTCAAGACTACTTGTGGAACCAATTAGCACTCCTACTTTTACAGTACATGCCAACCAAATCAATTTTTTTTGTACATTTTTCTAGCTAGCAGCACTGCGTCCGCTGGACGAGCGACTTCTCATTAGCATGTCGTCACATGTGGAAGCTTCTTGTCGCCTATCTGGCGCCCCCGTCAGGATACTCTTGCGGGTTTGTGACTTTTATATCAGTTCTGGATCTACTGGAAGGTGAATTTTCGTTTTTGATCAATTTTTTTGTTGTCAAGATGTTTTTTTTTCTTTTTTTTGTATTGATGCTGAACATCAGCATCTCTCTTGTCTTCTTGTGTTCTTCCTGACCATCGACCGAAGGGCTCACTCACGGGTTTCCCTCCAAATTTCAGTCGCGTGACCAAGCAACCAACCGTGCGTACCTCAAATAAAAATTTTAAAAAAGAAAACAAATGTGCTTGATCACTCAAGACTTCATACAACACACACACGCACACACTTATGTGTCACAATATGTTATAGTACAGCTTGGTGATTCATGATGATTTGAGTCGATTCATTTTTTTTTTTCAGGAAATGTATTTGAAATATTTTTAAAATAATGTCTGTGGCGGTTTAGTTGTGTTATTCATGAGAAACAAACAATTTAAAAGCTTGTTTCGGTATCAGGATAAATAAAGCATACTGTATCTCAGAAGTATAAAAAAAACAAAAGCATGACTTTCTTTTACCAACGTCAGTTTGCTAGCGTAGACGTTTACCAAGAAGAGGGAACTACGCTGCCCCCTATCGTCCATATGCACTAAGTGCATCCTACATGTGGACCAGTCACACCATCGCATAACCTGCCGAAATTCCCAGCATGTCAGATGTACAGTATGTGCTTTTTGCGTGCAACTGCAACACACACCCACGGAAAGATTGACGAGCAAAGAAGAGGAAACAATTTATTTGATTTATTTCGATCCATTTGGGCTCTTCAGTACCAAAGTTGACACAGTAATCATGTAACGTTTTTCCATGACCAGGGGTGATCATGTCAAAGTCAAAAGGTAAGCAGAGCTGCCGTGTTAAAGCAGTTTTATATGAGCAGCATTTTTTTTCAACGTGTTTTTCATGTAAACAACAACAAAAATGATCAAACGGTCTGTTTTCAACAAAAATTTGGCGCCGAAATGGTCCCACAGTGCTGGAACGGTGCATGCATTTATTTATGTTACGTGGATGAAGTATTAACATATGCATCATAACAAAATAAGAGGAGCGCACAGGAAACGCGTCAGGCCCTCCCTCCCCTGTCTCCTCCTCTCCCATTCCAATAACATCCTCCCCCTCCTGGTCCATCTGGTGTGGCGCTCTTACACATCCAGCATCATGGACGTCGTCAATCAGGTAAAAACAAAAAACCAAACCAAACCAAACCAACAACAACTAACCCTTTTCACCCCACTCCTCGGCCCCGAGGAACGATATGATGGATTTTATTGGGACATCTTTGCACGTTGGCGCTCGACGTCCGCCGCGCGTTTTTGCGCGTGCATGATCAAGCCTGCTGTGCGCGTTCACGAAGACGGGCGTCCGCGTAAACGTGAACGGCAACACATGAGAACGAAGACGAGCCGGATTATTTGCGAGGCACGGCACGAGCGCGTGCGCGTCTCGGTGCCCGACACGTTGACGTGACGTCATCCGGTCCTTCGTGTATGTGTGCATGAAGAAATGTGTAAAATGGCAGTGGGAGGGGGGGGCGGGGGCGTAGCAGAGGATGATGAAGCTGATGAAAAAGCATCCACCCCTGTCACGTGACCTTGCCATGACGCCACAATGCCGTGTCCTTAAATTAACGGCTAGGAGAAGGGTGGCCGCTAGGGGGGGCTGATTCCTGTCAGTCGCTTGACTGCCAGGTCCGAATAATACTTGGGTATCTTGATCATGAAGAAAGATGATCAAAATTTTTTTCAAAAATCAAAATTTTTTTCAGTTCAAAAAATGAACTGCTACAGCTCCCCCTCGATCAAATGTCAGGCAGACGTG
>CAAKHF010007561.1:34216-45124 GCA_901007745.1 Hippocampus kuda
TCTGGTTCCAGTGTGTGTGTGTGTGTGTGTGTGTGTGTGTGTGTGTGTGTGTGTGTGTCTGCGTGTGTGAATACAGATGACGATGACAAACATGACTTCATGGTAGCCTTACATGACGGAAAGTCTTTCTCATCTTGTATGTCATGTCTTGATTTATGGTAGTTGCTTGTGATTGCAATACGAGGGGAGCCGAGACGACCGGCGACAAATTCCTTGGCCAATAAAGAACGGATTGGATTCTGATTAAGTTTGAGTGTAAACACAGGAAGCGTTTGGATTTGCTTAGGAAAAACAACATCGCATCAAATGAATTCTAAGCAGCTCAGCGGACTCGTGGCAAGGCAATTATTATTATTATTTTTTTTTACTTTGTGTTGCAAGGCAACATTTTTGTTCAGAGCAAGCTTGACATACACCAGCTTTGGAGTGAAGTGAAGAAAAAAACGAACAAAAGGAGAGCCATCAGCCACCGACGCACTTTCATCTGATTATTGAATGGGATGAAAGCCGCCCAACGCACAACGACGACAAAATGCAAACACTCACACGGCGTGCGGGGGGGGGGGGCCTCCCACTGAACTAAGCATGTCGTAAACCGCCAGGAAAACGGCCTTTGTCAGTGTGCACTTGCAGCTCGCGGAGGAGTCGGACGTCAGAACCTGTTGGCCTACGACGACGACCGGGATGAGGTGATGTCATATCCGGCCTACTACCGCTCCGACGGCTGGAGTGGGCCCAGCTTGGAGCAGGCCCTTCAGCGATTGGTGGAGAGGGGTCAGAGGCGAGAGCAGGACCAGGAGGAGGAGGAGGAGGAGGAGGAAGAGGAGCAGCGGCGGGCAGGTTGGATTGGACGTTTCGCCGTGACATCGCGCGTCCTTCCGAGTGGCAAAAGGCCAAGCCTCTCTGATGGCGCCACGAGCAAGCAAAGCCTTTTTTGTCGCTTGACAAAAGCGGAGGAATTGAGAAAACAGGGTGAAGGGCTCGAACGATTAACATTTCGACAATTTCAAAATTCCGATCCAGTTACGGTAATTGAGGGAGCGGCTAATTGACTTTTCTCTTGCTCGGGTTAATGGCACAGATACGCTTGTTTGACGATGAAACGGATAGCGCGCAGTAGCTGACGTAAGCTATCAGGCTAGCCGTTACTGGATGTTTTTCGAAAGAATTCAAAGATATCCCTGTTTGGCCTTCAAGTGGTCTTGCGATCTTCTCCATACAACGATTTGGGACATCCATTCAACTCATCCTCATGACAAGTGGCCGGAGACAACAAGTTTTTGTGCTCATTTTTTTTAGTTCATGTCAGCGGTAGTCACTTGTCTTTTGCGACCCGGATGTATGAGATGGCTTCTTACCGCTAACGAATATTCACGTGAGTTGACCAATCCAATCCGGTCTGTCACTTTCACGCAGCCACCATTGCCACTTTGCTGCGCTTCCTCGCCAAAGCCGAGGCAGCGGGATCGGTCGACCCGGGGGACCTGCAGATGGAAGGAAAGGACTTCCGTGGCCGGGGCCGGGGCGCGAGCATGGGGAGGCCCCCTGCGGCCTGGTGGACCCTGGTGACACCGCAGCTGCTTCAGGCCCTGCTAGACAGGTGATGGCATGGTCCTCAATCTGGAGGATGTCGTAAACCTTTTTTGAAGAGCTTGCTTACAACTAGTGGCAGCATTTTGGCATTGCGGTTGGCACATCTGCCTCCGAGTTCTGACGTTTGGGGTCAGCATCTGAACGCGAGCCTTCCTCATTGCAGTTGTCATGTTCTCCCTGCACTCGGGTGGGTCTTTCCTTCCACGTTCCAAAATCAGACGAGTTTAAAAGTCATTAAAGATGAACTGGACTCTCTAAAGTGTGTTTCCAGGCTAAATAAGGAGTTTTGAGAAACTAGTTGGACGTTCCTAAGTCTTGACAGATGAGTCAGACATTCTAAAGACTCAGCTGACCTGATGAAGAGTCTCTGCAGTTTGGCTTGAGTCTGTCAAGATGAGTGTGACTTTCTAAAGACTTGTCGAAGAGTCTTCAGCCACCAGTCTGACTTTCCAACGACTCTCGACCGGCTTTTCGAAGAGTCTTTACAGACTGAAATCTTTAAAGACAAGATGGACTTGCTGAAGAGTTTCAACAGACCTGGATGTACAGAATAGCTCAAGAGTATTTACAGGCTTACACGCTACAAGAGGTGTGTGGAACCGTCTTGATCAAGCTTCCTGTACGTCACAAGACTTTGAGAAGGCCTGGAAATGAACCTTGTAAGTTTTTAGTCGCAGGCAAGTCTCAGAGCTGAGACTGAGACTTTGTATTTGGGAGGGTCACTATTTACAAGACGGCAAAGAGATCCTTTCGGCGTTTCAAACAGCCCGTGTTCTTCGGAGCAGCCGCGTTTTCTTTGGTGCTTCCCCTTCATCCATGCCACTCTTATGATTGTGTGCAAAGTTTCCTGTTTTAGTTTTGTCCGAGCTCATCTATTGGCATATTTCTGTCCAGAAAGTAAAAACCCTGCCAGAGTTGAGTGTCGGTTGAGTAGAAGCACGTGTGGTACGAGCCAAATTGTGACCGATTTTTTTACTTTCTGGACCTGGAACTGCCACCTCGGATTATCGGTTGTTGGTTGTGTCACGTCACCGCAAAGACTGAAAGGACTGGCGATCATTTCAAACGCGTTGGATATTGTCGTAAGTCCAAGACCAGAAGAACACCGTTATGCGAAACGATGGCGATGACGGGAGCATCACCATCGAGTAAAACCCTAAAACTTTCTTCTGACTTTTCGTTTTTGGTTTGAGACTGGAAAAATGGTGAGGTGGAAGACCAGCATTCATCTGACTTGATAAAGCGTCTACAGACTCGTTGAAGTGTCTTGACAGGCTACATGGACTTTCAAAAGAGTCTTTACAGACTTGAAGAAGCTTTCGAGACGAGTTGGACTTTCTAAAGAGAGTCAAGAGTTTCCAATGAGTCTTGACAGACTAGTTTACGAGTTTTTACTGACTCGTTGGAATCTCTCAAAAGCAAGTTATTGTTTTTAAGAGTAAAAAGTGGCGTGTGATTGGCAGGATGGAGCCACGGGTCGGTGGAGCTCAGCTGGCAAAGACAAGACTCGAGCGATTCCGGGGCGATAACTATGAAGACCTCGGTGACGATGTGAGGTAGGTGCGCATTGCAGAGTCCACTGAAGGCCAAGAGACTCTCATCACGGTGTCCCGCCTCCTCAGACATTTACTCGCGAGGATCCTGCCAATCATCAGCCCCGACGATGGCCCCTCCAACCGGCGCGCAAGACGAGATCTATCCGTCGCGGAGCCCGCGGGAAGCGCCCACCGGAGAAGCCGCCGTTCTCTGGGGGACGACGCCGCGCCACCGTCCGACAACGAAGCGCTGCTCAGGGTGAAGAGGCTGGGCGAGGAAGAACAGGAGGGGCAGCAGTTTCACGCGCCGCCAAATGCCAACGTGCGCTATGGCGCCCGACGCCGGAGAGCCGCCCTCAACCACGTGCTGCTTCACCAGATTGTCAACTACATGAGAAAGTAGGCGGCCGGGAGAGCAAATGAAGGAGGAAAGAAGTGCCGATTGAGCAGAATCGTCTTTATTGTCATGAACGTACGCATAGTCATTGCTCGCTTTTATTACGACTGAGGGAAAATCCTTAAATAATGCCCGATCGCCGTGATGCGTGTCCCCCACTTTAGCCATTAACGGGGCCGGCTGGAGGGAAATGATTTCTAACACACCCACCCAACAGAATAATCGCCGAGGGTCCTCTTGAGCGATATCTGATAAGCGGGCCTTTGCTGAATTTGATCGCAAAGAAGAAAAAAAAAATCTCAAATTGAACCCGATTATCGGAATGGGTACACCCTACTTTAGCCAATCACAAGATCTGGGGTGAGGAATGTCCCTTCAAACATGTCACAGATTAATCGCATCTTGGAAACATCTGCCAATCTGGCCTTTGCCGACTCTGCTCAGAACCGGGTCAAAATGCTCGCATCCAGACGATCCTCGTCGACCCCTCTGCAGCCATTCAAAAGATTAGGGGTGAAAAATGTTCATCTTACACGACAAGGTAGTCGCTCGAGCCGAAACACTTGGCCACATCTGCCCCGTCTTGGGCGGCCATTTGTGTTGTTTGATGAGGGCAGCCAAGTTCAAAGTGGCACCACCAAGAACATCATTTGAAGCGCCGTGTTTCGTTCCTTCTCGTTGTCTTTGTGCACTCCAGCTTGTCATGTGACCACAAGTGTGCGTGCCAACATGGCACACTATATACAAAAGTAAGAATAAAGTTCAAAAATGTCTACGATGTTTCAACGTCACTCAACTGAACATGTCACACCAATGCGATGAATGCTTGCTAACCGGTCCCGGACACATGGCGGCGGCTTTTGCCATCCGCGTTATACGCGGCAGGACAAGCGGCAGTGCTGGAAACGCGTTACGTGCCCCAAAATGAAAAGCACAAATGATGGATGCTCCCCCCCCCCCCCTCCTAAAATGTTCTTCACCGTGCACAACACGAAATCGACCCCAAATTGTGATCCCAAAACACTTTAAAAATCCTTTTTTAAATTACAACACCATCCTATAAAAAGAAATGACATGCAGATGATTTGATTTTGGGAGGACACATCTGTAAAAATACGCTGGACTACTTTCTCCTTTGCCATTTCAGGCCTTTTTTTTTTTTTAATTAATCATACATAAAGTACATAAATAGTCTAATTTGTAAATACAGTGTATGACAAAGGGCTCTTTATCTTTCGCTGGGAACTATACTGCATCTTTTGTTGAGCAGCTAGCCGTTGGCGGCTGGTGTTCACATCCGTCACCGCCAAAAACCATTCTGACTTTTCTCTGCATCACCTTCAAAGATGACCACTCCGCTTTCTTCTCTCCTGCTGTCGGACCTCGACTGGAAATTTCCGTCACGCCGCAGTTGGCTGTCTGCTGGTGGCCAACCTTAGCTAGTCCTCTGCTAAGCTAGCACGTTAGGGGAAGAGGGCATTTGCGCACTACTACTATTAGTACTACTGTCTTGATTATTCTCAAAGGCTGACATGCTAACAGTAGTTATACGTGCACACAACAATTAAAAAAAAAAGAAATCATAGTAGCCTAACACTTGGTACAGATGAAAACACTGTATGGAAATGTGACGCATACTGTTCAACCTCACTGATGCTGAACTAAAGCAAAGTACACAGTTGTTTTTAAACATCTTGACAGAGTTCACATGATAAGGGGAAAAAAAAATGTCTGACTGGGTTCTTTTGCGAAATACAATGACGAAAACGTAGTCGTGAAACAAGAAATAACAGAAGCTAGGCTAACTGTTACCACCGGATAATAGCTCAGGACAACGGGGGCCTCTGCCTAACGCGATTGGAAAGGCAGAACGATGCTCAAATTGTGTTATCACACTCGACTGAAGTTAGCCATGCAAGGAGAAGAAGGACTTGCCTTCCATTGCGTTTGGGAGCTAACGATGCGCGAACTACACTCACTGCTAAACACGTGACGTGCTTGAAAACAAGGAGCTGATCAGCAACAACAGTTCCACCTTTCATCATACGGTGTGTTTTCACGACATGGCCATGATGTCATGGTGATGATGATGTCATTGTTTGTCTGAGAAGGAAGACAAGTCCCGCGGCGCCTACGCCGACATCAGCAGTCCTGTGGTCGCGGTACACGCGCGCACACAATCAGTCAGGTTGTCTCTTCACATGTGCAACGTGACGATGCGCACGAACCCACCTTCCTTGCCGAGCGGCGGCAGCAGAGCATCTTGTCTGTTGGCCAGCACAAACGCCAGCGTGGCCAAGATGGCGGCGTCCAAAACGCCCAGGATGGCAAGGATGAAGGCCCAGTGGACGGAGCAGTTCCCCGACGAGAAGCTGCCCACCTGGGTACCACACAGACACGTGCGCGAGCGCACGCACACGTCGCCGTCAACCGTTGACTGTGTCGAATCAAACCGAGTCTCGAGACACTCACCGAGTCGCCGCACAGCACTCTCATCTCCGGACTTTCCCATGAATCGGGAAACAGCAGACAGGCTAATGCCAAGCAGAACCCTGAAGACGGAGATGGGAGCAAATAACCAAAGTCCCAAGTCCAAAAACCGACGCCTTAATTTGGACTCCAGTCAAGCCACGTGACTGGACGCCGGCGGCAATGAGAAGCCATCGCACCTGCTGTGAGCTGCAGCCAGGCGCAGATCTTGTAGACAGTGGCGGCACTGCAGAATCGAAAGAGGCAGAGACAAACCACGCTGGTCCACACAGCCCACAGGGACACGCCGACCAGGACTGCCACGGACTGGAAGGACGGCAGAGGGGACAGGCTGGACAGACGGCCGCGGCAGTCTGGAACCGGCCTGTCCGACTCCAGACACACCTGATGTGATGTGGGAGGACATGGAGAGAGAGTTTTCTCCAATGCTTGTCCTCAATCAGGTCAGTTCCCAAAATTGCTTCGATAAACAAAGAACCTGAGCTGAGATTTGTGCTGCTTGTGTATTTTGAGCAGTGCATAACAGCCGGCATGACTACTTCATGTTCGTGACATGCGACGTTACATTTTGAGTCCTCAAGGTATCTACAATCATTTGCAACTGTACGTAAACTTGTGCCTCTGCGAGAACTAGAACTTTGGAAGATAGAACCGGATGTTTCGTGGTTTTACTTTTTAAAAAAAACAAACCCATTGTTATCGTGTGTGTGTGTGTTTTAAGTGAAAAGTCATTGAATGCACATGAAAATAATGAATCAAAAAACTTCTAGACCAAGGGTGTCAAACTCATTTTAGTCGCGGGCCAATTTTTTATCACGTCTCTCTTGGAGGGTTGTTATTACAGTAAAACCACAAAATGATTACACAACAAATTAATAGATTACTAGTTTTCCAATCAGTCAAGTAAATTATAATAGTTTGTTCAATTATTGTTCAAGTGGGACAAGTGAGTGAGTTCAAGTGAGCAAGTTGACACACATGCTTTCGCGGGCCACATAAAATGACCTGGCGGGCCAGATCTGGCCCCAGGCCTTGAGTTGGACACCCGTGTTCTAGACCAAATCGGAACTTTTTATTGCTGCAAATGGCACGCGCGCACAAAGGCGAAGCATCCTCTCCATTGCAGTTTGCAATCACCTCAAATAATCCCAGGGTGCCAGTGGGCGGGGCCGGCCCCGTCCCCAGGTGGCGGACGTCGGCGGTTCCGATCCAGGACGGCTGCACCAGGATGACCACCTGGATGATGGCGAAGCACAGCGTGCACACGGCCCACAGGGCGCCCACCGCGCGGGCGCTGCGCACGAACTCCGTCTGGTACAAGCGGGACAGGTCGCCCAGGCCGGGCGTCGCCGCCGACGCCATGACCGCGCGCACCGGCCCACGGCACTCAGATTTCCTCGGAGGATGGAGTCAAAAATCAAAATAAGATCACTAAATGGACGACACGAAACGCTTGTTCCCGACTTTCATCCATCCAAGCGCGGGTCGCCACTCAATGCCCCGGCACAGATTGAGAAACGAACATTCACATTTCCAGCATTTTAGACATTCTTCAATGAAGCTAACAGAGGAACGGGGAAAACACTCATTGTACAACTTGAGCTCAGATTGGAACCTCAACAAGGTCATGCAAATGCGCTAACCGCTACCGCATCGTGTTGCCCAAAACGAAAAAAAAAAAATGACGTTTGGTCTATCCAAAACCCTTAAAACTCGAACGCAGACGTGCCAGATGATCCGCAGGCGTGACATTTTTGCAATGAAATCCGCCTCGCCAACGCCGAGTGATCTTCATCACCGTCTGGGAATTTTGCATCATACGGAAAAGAGGAAGCAAAACAAACCAACCTGCAGCAGCTTCGCGCGCACGCCGTCCGAGAGCGACGCGGACGCAGGCGCGTTCCCGTCTGGTCCAACGACGCGCGTGCCCGCCAGCGAGGGTGGGAGAGACCAGGAGGCAAATTGACGCTCCACCACAGCGACGCCCGCAGGCGGACCGAGGAACATCTTTTTCAAGAATTATTTTACAGGGGAAGCCGCGGATTCAGCAACTTCCCTTTTCTTTTCTTTTTTGGGGGGGGGGGGGGGGCGTGTATTTTTCATGGAAAATGCTTACTGGAGGTTGATCGGCGTTTTTTATTTTCTACTGAGGAGGATTGTTCTCAGGCTTCTGCAAAGCTTGCTGATGAATCAGGTGCGTTGGAAGAGGGAGAAATATCAAGCAGGCTGGATTGGGGATCGCGACGTCACTGGTATATGGACCACGCCTTGTTTGGCGACCAGTCGATTGTTTTTCAAGATGTGTCGAACTTTGACTACCAGTCCAGTGTCGGTCTATTTGACTCGCGCTCAGCCAGCACCCTAATGAGAATAAGCGAAAATCAAATCAAATAAAAATGCATGGCTGGATGCTGTATGTGACCACATCTTGTTATTCTCCTCCCACGAGACTGCCGAGCAAAAATGATGTTTGGAAGAAGAACCTTTAACCGTAAAATTTTTTTTTTTTATTATTATTGTTTGTCAAGAAACATTATTGCACAACAAACAGGCCTCCTCAAGTTGCCACGGCAACCTCACCATCCTAACGTCAACACGACTCATTGGGTAGAAGGCAAAGATGGACAGTGAACCCCAAGAGCAGAGAAGGTCCCCCATTGAGATGCATCAGTAGTCCTAGTTTCCATGAAGTAGAGCGAATGTTTTCCTTCGAGCTTTGAGTACCCCCGTCTGCTTTGTATTGCTTCTCCGGGTGTGTTGAAGTAGCAGTGGTTTGAGGGTTTATAAATACCGTCACTAATTTAGCCCTGTTAGCCCGCTCATGGTTTTTGCTACCGTATGTTAGCATGAAGCTAGACGACGTTTGTGATATGGTTTTGTCGAACTTGTGGTGCTTCAATATACATTTCTCAATTCTGTCTCCTTTCATGTGTCAGTTTTATCGTAAACTTCAACTGGGAGTGACAAAAACCTGCTGGACGCAAGCACGCCTCATCTCTCATTTGGGGAGGGTGTCGTCTTCTTTTCACTCTCTCAAAGCGATGTGAGTCGCCCGTTTCGAGACATCGCGCAGGTGAAAATGCTCATCATTGGAAGTGCATTTTAGCAAGTTAAAATGTGTTGAAAGTAGGTGGAAGTGATAAAATGACACCCCCTCCAAAAAAAATAAAAAATTGCATCGTCTCTTGCGGTTTTTCATCCACAGCAGCAACCTGGAACATATCTCCGCGTAATTAACAGGGGTTCGCTGTAAAAATGATCAAATATATACAAATCTGAGCACTCTTCATTTTCATCCTGGTTCTCCTAACTCCAGGGTGGCATCTCCTCTCCAAACTTGGCGCTGTGGGCGGCGCTCTTCGCTTCAAACACGGCCTGCACGCAACAACGAGTTTATTGTATCACAGCAGTCCAACTTTTATGCAAGTTTAAAAAAACAACAACATCAATTTGTGGTGTGAAACTGTGGAAAAGTTGAGAGAGGGAGACATTTTTTGGTACCGTACGTTTGAAATAAGCAGTTAATCAATCAATCAATCAATCAATCAATCAATCGGTGAAACATCACCTGGTTGTGCACGTAGGACTCGCACGCATAGCACCACACGGAGAGGTCGCAGAAACTCAGCACCACCGGATGATCGGCTGTCGCACGGTGCATCAACATGTGCTCGTTGACGTAGCGGCCGCACGCCACCTGATGCCGGGGAAACGTGTGACATCATAATTAGCTGACACACGTAAATGTGGTTTCACAGCTTTCATGACGCAAACACCGTGAGGTCAAAGTCATGCGCAGGTAAAAGGTAAAAACTTTTTCAGTGTAAAAATGTCCTTATTTTGAGTGAGCGTCATTGTAATTAAGAAGCCAACTGTTCATTTAAATTAATACAAAATGAAGAGCATGGGCCCTATTTTTGTTCCCAGGGCAAGTCTGGCGCACAGCGCAGTCTAACTGTGCACCTGGGAGGGGTTTTCTTTTGGTGTTTTGCCTGATTTTGCACTGGTCGAGAGGAGCGTAACGGGGCGTTTGCGCCGTTGTGGGATGGAACGTAGCGGAGTCCCGGCCAATCTTCGTGGCGTCGCTCATTTGCATTAAAATCAGGGCGGTCGGAGCACACGCCTTGCTTGACAGAAACAGACTCGCTGGGGTTTGTGCATGACATTGGCAGGTAAACTGCAAGATCTCCCCTTGCGGATGACACGGTCGACCGTGCATGTGACACGAACAATCGGAGGCCACCAGGCACCGATGACATGTGTGGGTAGCCTACCATAAGCAAATGTCTGCGGAGTATCAAACCGAGCTGCCTGCGCCATGATCAAATACACCAAAATCCCGTTCCATTGCCCGCGCTGCCATTTAGACCTGGTTTTAAGGAGTCTAAAGTTTCATCTACTTTGTCCCTCATTAAATTGCAAGATGTGCCAGGGGGCGCATCACCTGGAACGCCCAGCAGGGCAGATCCGCCCATTTTTAGGCTGAGCGCAGTCGATTTTCTGCGACCAAATTAGCTGCATCAAGGGTGCGTTAGCTCCATGTGTTGCAACGCCCAATGAGGTGAACGCGAGACGAGACCAAAATTAAGATGCGCCCATTTTCAGCTGACTGGACAATCAACGAGTCACCTTGTAGCAGGTGAGGCAGATCCAGTTCTCTGCCTCCGAGGCACAGTCCTGACAGTGCTGGAAGATATCGATACCAGATGGGGGCAGGGGCTTGATGGCGTCCAGGTGAGGACACCAGGACAGAGGGTCCACCACATACATGGGGGCCTGCAGACAGACACACACACACACACACACACACACACACACACACACACACACACACACACACACACGTAGTCCTTTGGATGTCGTTTCATTTTTCAACAGAAAAAAAATGAGCAA
>CAAKHF010007566.1:0-11027 GCA_901007745.1 Hippocampus kuda
ACTCCTTGCTATCATTTCTTCTCAATGCCGCTTTAGTCTTTTCTCAGGCACTTGAGTCTCTAATGGCCTGCAAAGGACCGCCAATGTATTATTCATGTCGACGACAGTCTCCCATTCACATTTGTCTTCATTGAGTTTAGTGGGTGCGTATGTCATGATTATGTCTGCAACAATAAGTTATCATTTGACCTCTAACTACTGTTGGTGGCACACAAGCTTGTATTGGAAGAATTACACCTTTTTTTTTTTTTGTCACGGAAACCCGAAATCAGTGACTTCAGTGGTCAAAAATAATAATTGGACCAGCCAGGACACCGCCTGCTGGGTTAGCGGGAACAAAGATGGCAAGTACTGCTGTTCACAATTGTATAAAGTGTTTGTACAAATGCTGCTGCACACAAAAAAAAGATCAAAAGCAATAACATCATTATTTCATGATATGTTTATTATAATACAGTACATTTTCCAACACGGTATGGTTGCTTATCATTCATTTAGCACTAAGGTCCGGTTTACAGTTGAACGTGTTGGTTGTGCAACCTTGGCTGTACATAAATAGGATCTATTTTATTCAAATGTAACAAATTACAATAAAATACATCTTTAATTATGTAGACATGAATAGTAAATTGTAATCAACATTTAATCTAGTCATAAATAGCCACAATGACATCGTTGATAGAGCGCGCAAATTGTGACTTCACTTTCGGTCACCAATTGTGCATAAAAGGCAAAATATCGACTGATTTCGATCCAGTCAATCAGATGAGTGTAAAGTGAAACTTAAACATGCTTCTTTGACACCAATTCGGTCGACTACTTGCATCTTGTGGCATCTTGGGGCCTTACAAAAAGAGCGCAAAAAAATGTGCAGGGAACAACGAATAGGTAAAAAAGACATCTAATCACTTAATATATTTATGTTGCACTTCTTTTTCATTTTGTCATTTTGCCCAGCATTCAGTGTGATGTTGTACCCAGATTTTTTGTTTGACACTTTAACTGTAGGGGGAGCAAGGGAGCAAAAAAGACAGTTTGTCTCTACTGCAGCTTTCGTGCACGCAATAAATTCGCATTACCCTCTTCGGCAGCCCCTACATATATAAATAAATCATCAACTGTAATGGAGGCTAATGACTGGCAACCTCCACAGCATCTGCTTCCTAAATAACGTCGCATATGTTATCACAGATGTGAGAGGTCACGTTATGGCCTTGTAATGTACAGTATAAAGTGAGGTACCATTAAACAGCGTTGGACAAATAAAAAACTAATTAACCCTGCAAGACAATTTAAGATGGTCCAAATGATGTATGCCGCTGGAAGTCTTTAATGCAAACAAACGTCGCCTAAGTCAGTGATAATTCTAATAAATATCCACATCCTGCCTGGGGAAAGGAAATAGTGATGTTGTTTAGGCCACTGTTTCCCATTCTTTACTGAGCCATATCTTAAATTTGAAAAATCTCAAGGCACACCACCAAAGAAATGTCACAAAAAGTATATACATATATTTAAACAATGTTTTTGTTGTTGGTGTTGTCGTTTGTAAAGGAGAACCTAAATTATGCAAGTGATCCCAAGGGAAATGAATAGCTGTGCGGAGCAGGCTTACACTGTGATTAACAAGCGTGTACGCGATCTGACATTCTTCCCTCCGCCTCCAAACCAGCCTGACCACTTGGCCTGCCCTCTCTCCCTGCATGTAGAAACACATGCATATTTCAAGGCATGTAGCACACGAGGCCCCAGCAGAGCTGAACTGTACATTGTGGCAAGAAGCCTTCACCAGACGAAACCCATGGAGAATGTAAAATGCTCCATGCATATATTTTCCACTTCATCGCACGGCATATTTTCACTCAATATCTTATTTGATTTTCAGGTTAATAATTTAACACCAAATATTTCAAGGACATGTTTTGTGTGTTTGCACGGACAAAAGCGAAGCATATTTTTCCATTCTGTTTTTCTTTTTTACTTCCGAGCATAAATTTCATTGGTCAGTGGCAAGAAATTAATTTGAGTTCTTGACCATTTGGAAACATAAAAACATCATAACGTTCTGAATTAGTTTTGCAAACAAGTGATGCTAACTTTTTTTAAGTGCTTATCTTGAGGTTGTTGCTTCTTTCGGAATAAGTCACCAAAAAGCCAAAGAAAAAGCAAAACACGTGCTAAATTAATTATAATCACATGCAACTGCTGATCTCAACTTCAAATTCATTTATAGAGCACGAAAAAAAGAACAATTGCAGATGTAAGAAAGTGCTGTACTTAAAAGTGTAAAATTAGCATTCTAATGAAACCACAGATGAATCCGATTTAAACACTCCGTATAATTTCTATGAGCTTCAGGCTCTTGAAGTCTAACATGAAGTGGTTTAATCAAGCATTTAGCATGTTAAATCGGGGTAAAACTTCCAACGGAGAACATAAAAATGCTTGTTTTTTTTTTATGCCACAACAAACACAGCGAGTGGGATTTGATCTAACCAAGCGGGAAAATGGCCCGTGTGGCTTGGTCAAACAACAATATAAATCAGATTCAGCATTCAAGAAATCTCCCTGTCACTTTTGTATATCACCTTCGGGCAATGTTTCCAGTTTTGGGTTCCTCTTGGTTGAATGTAGAAACTACTGAAGACAGCAGCAAAATACTCACTCATTGGACACTTCATTAGGCATACCTACCTTCCCTAATCAGATCCAACATACGAACAAGAATTGTAATATTCCTTTTTGTTGGTGCAGCTCTGGCTGATCGAGTGTCTTGTGAGTGTAACTGGCCAATCGGATTTGATACAAAAATGTTGTTTTTTTTTTTTTTACAAAATGACAACAACCTTTTTTATTTTGTAAGTATTGGCCAAGTATTGAATCGACAGAAACAGCCATGTTTTGACTGGAGGAGAGGAGACTCAAAATAGAATTAGTAGTGTCATACTCTGAGGCCATCAGTGGCAAAAGTACTCACAGTCTGTACTCTAAGTACAGACACTTGTGTAAAAACACTGGTAAAAGTGTAAGTACTGATTCAAATTCCGTTACCTGTGCTTAAGTAAGATTAAAAAAGAAAAAAAAAGCACAGACTCTGATTTGCGAAAGTGAAAAAGATTCTTGATAATTTGGCACAATGAAAACAATAACTTCTCTTTTGGTATCTTACAAAGAGCTAGCTAGCTCGTGTTGGCTTGACTTTTATGCTATCAAACATGTTCCCATAGTTTTGCTAACATCAATAACTGACTAGCAAAACATGCTAAATTAGTAAATGATAAAAAAAAACACCTTATGTGTATGTTTTATTTCAGATTACTTAATTTATGTATGAACACCAGAAATTGGAGTTTATTAGGCTAGCACAAGACACAACAGATTGACCACAAATCATGATAGCTATATATATACAGCTAGCTAGCTAGCTAGCTAGCTAACTGCTGTCTCTTAAAGGGCATTGTAGTTGAACGGGCCATGAATTCTCATGTCTCAAAATACAAGCAGAATACTGTGACCACCTCTCAAAAATTGAGTCAGTGATGTACAATGAAATCAATGGAATATCTGATTTTGTGTTATGAAAACAATGAGGTGTGGTAAGTGTCTTCCCAAAGAAGCTCAAGTAGTTGAACTGTAATTCAAGATTGACATGCATCCTACTTAGAGATAAGATCTATCTTCTTATCTGCAGTTCTTAATTTTCAGGTAGATATGGGAATCCATTTTAATTACTGGCAGTCACTTTCAACCTCCAAATCAATATTCAGCCTGCCTTGGAGAGAGTTATCACTGCCAAATGTCACAAATCCAGATGAGCAGTGCAAGTGCCAGGTTTTTCCTCACAAAGACCACACTAACATTTGAAAACATTTTCCAGCACCGAGTTGGCTGGAATTCATTTGGCATTTGATGAGAAAATGAGCCTTTGATCGTGTTCTTTAGGAGCGACTGGGCATGAAAAAAGGTCAGATTTTAAATGTTTCACATTTTTAGCAAAAGCACAACATGTAAAAAAAAGAAAAGTGAATGATCTCCACATGAAGCTCAACTCATGTCACATTATTTTCTTGGCACCAAGATGACACCAAAATAAATGGGATTGGGGGGACAAAAGGAATATCGTATGCATATTTAGTCAGTGGTTAACTGCGGTTATGTGTGGATTTGCAGTAGACTGGACAGCGGGAACATTCCTAGAAGGCACACAACATTGTGGAGTGATCGCATGTCAACTGGAACCCTGTCTCCTCGTCATCTTAAATACTATGCAAATAAAAAGGCTTTTCATTCTTCTGTAGGTGCTGCGGTTGTTTTGGTTAGCAACAAAGCCCGGCAGTCATCTCTTTGATATACGTGCTCGAACTATATTTTCTATGAACTGAAGTCTTCAGTGGATGACAACGTCCATTTATTGATCCGCAAGAACAAAAATGGTTGCCATGACAACTTAAAAGCAAACCACGGGAGACACGATGTAATGTCAATCATCTGGACAAGATCCTAGCAGCGACATTTATACAGCAACAGCCCGTCAAACATAGACTTGTGTGGATTATTATTATGAGTACAAGTGCGATTGACCATAGATTTTCTTTGCATTTCCCTTAAAGCCTACACATTGGATCTTTTCATTTTGATAGAGCGAGCTCATGAACAATATTGCTTCTTTTTTTTTTTTTTGTCATCAGTTTTGGTGAACCATGCTGAAAGATACACGTGCTATAATGAAGATTCAGTCAAAATTCGTCTTAAGTCATCAGTGTTATGAGGCGAGCTAGCTGCTGCTGAATGCATGACTGCAACCTCGTGCCGTGTTGCGTCTCCCGCAATAAATACTGCATCGGCTTCTTTCACAGAGAGCTTCTGCGTGGATCAAAATGGCTCTTTTTCTCCCCCCTGACCTACTGCTCTGCAGTTTGAGGAAACATTTTGGATCTCTCCAGCACAATGAGGTGAATGCACAATGTAACAAAAGTTACCCAGCCAGTCATCGCTGTGGCCACAAAATAAATAAATAAATTACATACATCCACAAACCCCAGAATCCAAGATTTCTTTTTTTCTTCTTCTCTGAACTCCCATTTTTGAGGCTGACCGAGAACGTAACAGCAAGTCTGACACTTTGTCGTCATCTCTCCCCTGTCCCCGTGTCACAATGAAGTTGCATTTCCATCGAAGCGGCCACACATTTATAAGTCAAGTTGGATGCTATCTGATTGGAGACGCCAGCGTAGTCTTTTATCGACACAAAAAAGGCTGGCCTTTCGGTCTCTAGTGGCCCGTATTCCCCTGATTATCCCAGGCAGTTGGTATCCCTCTATGACCTGAGTAACTCACCAGTTGAAAGGAGCTCAGCTGAGAGGCAAGGAAAGAAAAAGAAAAAAAAAAACGGGACGAAACGAGGATGATGAAATGAGATTAAGTCGGAGGAAAGACATTTGGAGATAAAAGAAGTGGGGAGCCTGGTAGCAACTTTCATTTGAACCATTTCAATAAGTTTCCCATGCAGAAAAGTAGAATTAATTTATCAAAAGCATAAGCTGACCTCTGTCAAGGTGGAACAACAATGCCAACTAGTGATAGGCTCAAATCCATGTATCATTCATTTCAATTAGAAATCGAAAATCAAAATCTGAAAGTGACTGATTTTGAAAGAAAAAAAAAGATTTTCATTCTTCATTTGTAGAGTTACATTTGAATATTTAATTCGTTGATTTTATGTAAGTGCATTATATTTACAGTACTGTATATAGCGCAAGCCTCACATAGAATTGTCCGAGATAAACGGTGATGTCTTAAGATGCAACTCAACTGTCAACTGTCAAATTGTTTTTCTCCATTGAACTGACTGAAAATGAAAGACCATTTTTTTAATAATTAGTTTTTTGTATAAGAAAAATATTCTATACACCAGTACTTACATTACTATATTACATCATTGATTTTGGATGGACCGGTTTGACAGGACACTTTCCCTTCAAAGTTGGGTTAGGATAGTTCTCAAATAGTGGGGCGTGCCCCCTCCCCCTGGGAGGGGGGGGGGGCGTAGTGGCATGGTGCGATGCCAGGAGGGTTAGGGTTAGAAGATCGGGTTTGCTTCAGGGCTAAGCGTTGGGGTTAGGGTTAATGGTTAGGGTTAAAAGTAAAACTTAGGGTTAGGGCCTATTCACAGATGCAGATTCACAGATATTATTCTCTCTCCTTTTCGGAGGGAAAATGTGGACTATTTACTATTTGGCAGCAGCAGGGCGGACCATTCGAGAGCTCTCGAGAGAGGCCTTTAAGACTCCTGGGAAAGAAGAAAAAAAGATCACACCGTCTCTTGGCTGCAGAGCAGGTGAGGTTCAATGGAAGTGGCATGGAATGCGAAGGTCACTGGACAGAGAGGCTCACTGGAAGGTTAGACAAAGTGGAAAGTTGAATCCCGCGGGATGAAAGGTTTCCTGAAGCGGGCGGTATATAATGTTCTTTCATGCCCATCAAGCAAGTCATTGGCAGGGGCATGGCCAGGACACGCCGTGCTATTCTTCGTTCTTCTTCTTCTTCTTCTTTTTCCGTAGTCTGTGATGCTCCATCGTGCTACATGTAAAAATGTCAAAGCTACTTGCAAGCGGAATGTTAAGTGTTGTATTGTACATTATAAGGCATAATGAGAGCAATTGTGCCTAATTTTTTGACTCATATAGTTATGAGGTACCCATTATATTAGAAGTTGGTGGGTGAGGGAAAAAGTGAGCACCAATTAACAACCTCTGTTGCTCATTTGAGAACCACGCCAAAATGTGTCTGTGCACCCCTGTCTTTTGTCAAGGGGCTCACCCAGGACTGGTGACCACCCAGATAATGTTGGGGGGGGAACATGCGAACTCCATACAGGAAGGCTCGAGCCAAGACTCTATTCCAGAACGACATATCTGTCAGACCAAAAAGCTAAATGTGCTACCGTCATATTTTATGATTATTCAATAGCAAAGATTGCCATGAAGGGGCTGTTTAACAAGAACTTACCGGGCGGCTGTCAATTATGTGGATGTTTTCAATTGTGCATTTGTGCACTCTAATCACTCGAAAGCAATTTATTTGTGCCTTGTGATGGCTCATATGCTCTAATTTCTCTGCACTTGCACATGAATTAGTAATTGTGTGCTAAAGATCATCATCCACGCAGGCTGAGATGAATTTTGACTTGTTTGTGGGAGGAAGTGTTTGTCAAAGATCAGTGCATTAATTCACGTTCACTCTCATGGAGGGAAACATGAATTAAACATGAATCGACTCTGCCGTGGTTGGTCGATGGCTTACGCAGTTTGTCTAACACATGCTGTATTGCAATCGATGGATTCGTGTGTACCGTTATGAGAGGTGGTCAGGGACATAATACACACACACACACGCACACAACTGAAACGCTCTTACACGCACACACACACACTACTGTTCGTGTGAGAGGGTCTCAGTTTGTGCGTGAGACTGTTTCAGTAGCCTGTGGCACAGTGTTTCTGTAGTGTGCCTGAGAATGTTTCAGTAATGTATATGAGTACTTCAGTAGTGTGTGAGGGTGTTTTAGTAGTGTGTGTGAGTGTTTAACTGGTATGTAGGAGAACGTTTTGGTTATGTGTGAGAGTGTTTCAGGTGTTTGCATGAGAGCATTTCAGTTGTGGGCGTGATAGCGTTCCACGAATGTGCATTTTAGCAGTGCATGTTTGTGTTTCAGTAGTGTGTGAGCGAAAAAGTTAGTCGTTTGTGTTAGTGTTTGATTAGTGTGTGCGAATAATTCAGTGGTGAGCATGAGAGTGTTTATGTTGTCGTGAGAGAGGCAATCTTCACAGGCTCTTGTACGCAGAACTGTCTGTTCATAATGAGATTGTGCACCTCTGGTGAAATCAACCAAGGCCCATCAGCTCTCCTTCTCCTTGTCCTCCTCTGCTTTTCCTCTGTTCTCCCTCATCTCCTCTTGTCATCCGCCGTAACAAGCTGGCCATTTAGCACCTCTCCTTTAACTTCGCCTCTTTTTCCTCCTTCCAGAAAAAAAAAAAAAAACTCTTGTAATGCAAGTCTAGTCATTAGCCTTATTGGATTAGCTGTCTGCTCATACCCAAAAAAAAAAAAAAGAAAAAAGAAAAAGCTTGTTGAGGTGTCTTGTTAAGGCAGCTTACACTCTACCGACTATATAACAGCACTGTGGGGTATCAAAGCTTGGACCACTGCAGCAAAGGTTAAATTATTCCCCCATGTTACTGTAAACACTCCCATTAATGACAAAGAAAATGGAAAAAACCCACACAAGGTAAATAGGTGCTAGCAAAATGCTGATTTGCATAAATAAGAGCAGACGACGTGAAGTAATATTGGCCTAATTTATTGGAGGCTCGCAAATCT
Source organism: Hippocampus kuda (assembly GCA_901007745.1). NCBI lineage: Eukaryota > Metazoa > Chordata > Actinopteri > Syngnathiformes > Syngnathidae > Hippocampus > Hippocampus kuda. The sequence continues at coordinate 8,380 of CAAKHF010007566.1, forward strand.
GACCTCAACAACAACTCTGTGTGCAAGTCTACTTCATTTCATGTCCTTTTATTGGAAGACAGCACATATCGCGTTGTTGCTTCACGTCCGGGCCTCCCTTCAGCCAGCTATGCGCATACACACATGCACACATCCATAAATGCTTGTACACGCGCATTTGGGGGGGCACAGTGCTGCTTTCACTGATGTTGGTGGGCCAGGAAATGAAAGGCAGCATATCACCGAGTAATAACGTTGTGGTGATGATGAACTGCGGCGCTGAAGCGAGATAAAGATGGATTCCAAGGACGACACAACAACCATAACGGAGAACGGTTCCACTCAGTATAATAACCACATGGGGGTTTATTATTGCTCAAATCAATATGTTTAGTCCAAACAGGCATCCATTTTGGTTGCTTGTATACTTTTTATAGAGGCAGTCCGTGTTTTTAAGATGTACCTATATTCGTTTTCTCTGTCACTATAAGAGGACATTACTCTCCATAGAAAGCAAAAGCTGATCACTTCTCTAACGTGTCAAGAGAGCGACATGACAACACTGCTCCCCTATGGAAGTGCACGTGTAATACAAGTGGACAGCTTCTACCAGGAAGGAACAACGGAAATCTCATAAACATGACACAATTTTAGAGGAATGGGAATCGTTTTGAGAACACGAGACCCCGGACACAGAAATATATTTTTGGGACTAGTGAAGTGAAATTGGACAAACTGATCATATCTCATAGCACCATACGGTGCAGTGGTGGCACAGCAGTTGGGACGCAATCATTTTGGGTAAAACTACTTTAGAACATTTCAACTTGACTTTTACAACTTGGCCAAACGTGTACAAGATACAAACAGTTATACTCAGGTCACGTAATTGGGCCTTGTGGTAATACAACAGGTCTCTCAGAAGCAGCCCCCGGTGCTCCCCAATGCATTTAGGACAGTGCCCTGCACCCAGAGAAAACTTGCATTTGCACTCTGTGCAAAAGTTATATTTCTACTTCAAGACGAAGATACATTACAGCAGAAACGCAGAAACAAAATTTGTCATATCATGAATATTTTGGTAGAGACATTCATAGAATATAGTTAATACTGATAACACATGTTGAATGTTGTTTGACGGGGTACTTGGAAAAATGTCTCAAATTAAATGGGTCAACGGACCCCAAAAGTTTGATAATCCTAAATTCAAGGAATTGTAATTCGCTCATTGCTCCACAAGAAGAAGCAGATATAGCACGCTCTGCTAAATGTAATTCTGCTTTTGCTCTTTTTTTTTCCGATTTGGAAACATAACAAAGATCCAGATGATATCCATTGGGATAAAATTTTATTGTGAGTGGTCGTGTCTGACCGTAAAGTTGTACAGTAGTTTGTTGGTTTGCAAACATTGTTTCAGAAGCTTCTACTACTCCTGATTCTACACTGCCCCCTTGCGACAGTCCATAGATGGAGCAACCGGCCTCGCAAGTCTATCAAGTCGCTTCCAAGCTACACGATCAGCTGCTTGCCCCGTTTCCACACGTTCGTTTGGGCTATTTTTAATTGACGAAGAATAACTTCTCCTTCATTTCAACGGCAATTCCTCCACACTGTTGTCTGCGAGCAGCCTCCGCGGAAGTAGCCAGCCCGAGATCAGTCACATGGTGCGTCATATTCATTCATTCGTTGGAGCCGCCACACAGACACACGCCAGTGCGTGCTGGTGTGCCGAGTGAGTGTGTCCGTCGGGAAATTGCGACCTGTTGACACTCCACCAGCCTCCATGATGCCCCAGAAGAGCAAAAGAGACAAGGTAATGTGCACTTTTGTTGCTCTCGTTTTGTTCGTTGTCAATTTATTAAACTCGAGTTGCTTTCGTGTGTGTGTGTGTGTGTGTGTGTGTGTGTGTGTGTGTGTGTGTGTGTGTGTGTGTGTGTGTGTGTGTGTGTGTGTGTGTGTGTGTGTGTGTGTGTGTGTGTGTGTGTGTGTGTGTGTGTGTGTGTGTGTGTGTGTGTGTGTGTCTATGATGAACAGTCACCAGTGTCACTGCTTTCTGCTGTTTGGGTACTCTTGAGGCAAGCTCTGTGCTATTTATGCCACACCAGCTAGCTCGAGCGAGCTTCAGCTGGCTGGTGAGGCTAAATACGTAACAGAGTCGCTTCTAAGTTATCATCACCTCCATGGCAGCTAATAAAGTGAGCTTCTGACAAATATCATCTTCCTGAAGGGATGATGAGATATAAAGTAAACAGAAGACAGAATATTAATTGCTGTGCTAATATTGACATGCTTGGGCGATCGAGTACACTTTTCGCAGAAGTCTGTCTGGAACTGTGTAGAAGCAGATCATACCCAACTTTGAACAGCAATATAGCAGGAAAATTAATAAGTTCATGGAGAGAAAATTATATCCAATAACTGGTGTGACAGGACTGCCAACCAGAAATGAATTACCGTCAATTATGGCATACAGCAGCCTCTTAGGTTAAATGTATATGAATTTAAGATAATCAATATTTATCATTTCAGTGATAAGATAAAATAACCTTTATTTGTCCCACACTGGGGAAATTTGCAGTCTACAGCAGTAAAATTGGGGGGAAGAAAAAAACAAAGTGTTTCATTGCACAAAATAAATGTTTCAGAAAGAACTGTACGCAGTTCAATAA
>CAAKHF010007579.1:15671-27324 GCA_901007745.1 Hippocampus kuda
CTGTCAGCCCAAACCCTGCTGCGGGGAGCCCGGATTGGGGGGGGGGGGGGACGAAGGAGAGGTGGTTGGGAGGTAGAGGGGGGCGATTTAACCCCTGCCTCTCTCACTATAATCCACTGTAAACAGCCAGAGCCTTAGAAGGGCTAACTGCGCTAATCAAGCCGCAAGCTGGCCCAGTCACTATTATACACAGTGGCCTAAGAACTAGAGATTTGAGTGGCTACTGCACAGAATGTGTGTATGTGTGTCTGTGTGTGTGTGTGTTTGTGTGTCCCAGTGACAGCTCCCTACACACCACAGGAAGGACAATGTCCAAAATATCATTGCCAAATTACAGCCAAGTGATACTTTTGCACAATAGGAACAATCAAACTTTTAAAAATCAATAAAGATGAGTAATACATTGTAGTGAAATGACACATGACAATGAATAATCGAAAATGAATCAGCCCCTTTTTCTTGGCAAATCCTCAAAATGATCAAACTTTTATCTATCTATCTATCTATCTATCTATCTATCTATCTATCTATCTATCTATCTATCTATCTATCTATCTATCTATCTATCTATCTATCTATCTATCTATCTATCTATCTATCTATCTATTACTTTCCAAGAAACCTCAAAATTATCAAACTTAGAACCTGTGCTTTGATCCAACTCGATGGTGTTGGTAAAAAATAAAAAAGGAAGAAAGAAAGAAAGAAAAAGAAAAAGGTTCACAAATTAGCATTGCCCATCTGTCAGAGATTCCTCTTTCTGATTCCGCCAAATTCTCTTGTATGACTACGTCACAAGCCCTGGAATTTGCCTAAATCGCTGACTCACGGTATTGAGACTTTTTTTGTTATAATAGACATGTCCACCCAGTTTTATGTGTTTCATTGAAACTGTTGTCAAGGGCTGATTTTTATTTATTTGTTTTTAAACAAAAACAGGTGGCGCTACTAAGTGAGTTGTGTGGGCTAAAAGACCCTTAAAATACATTTACTCAAGATGCATGTGCTTGCAAAATTTCCTGAATGTTGAGACTGATTGATTGCACTTGCTGCAGCGTGCATTGTCATCATCAATCTTTGACAAATGTAACCACACTTTGGACCATTTCACTCTCTCCACCATGACTGTCAATCACTAGGAGCACTGATGTTAGTGAACAACAGTGTTGTGCTAAATGTGAGAGATTCGTGGGTGATGCAAAAAGCAGTTGGAATGAAAAAATAAGACATGATATCATTCCTCCATCCCTCTCCAGGCATGGTGAATCAAACCAAGAATAGCCAAAGTTTGACATCACTGTAATGGTTAGATTGAGTGTGAATTGATTATTCATGCCTGGAGAGTGCAATTCAATGATCACAGCTGTTTAGTTGAGCTGAGCTTAAATGTTACCTTAGTGCAGCAACAGAGCTAACCTAATACACCCCATTCCTCAAAATAACCATATTAACACTAAAGGATTATATGGCAGCGTGGATGTTTTTATATAATACTACGAATCATATCGTAATATGAGCGCACAGCACCACACAGGCAGGGGAAGGAGGCAGTCGTGCCTCTCACGCGGGGTGAGAAGAGATGGCTCGATTGCCTCCGATAGTGAAAATGCTTCCTAGACGAATATATAATTACAATTAAAACAAGATAAGATGTGTAAAAGATGCAGAATAATCTTTATACAGCCTAAATATATCGGAAAATAAATTTGACTAATTTCTCAAAGACCATGAACAGAACTGTTAAGGGCTGAGTTTATCGATACTCTGGTTGTTGATAATTTAACCACAGTGCCAGTTCAGTGCCAATGTTCGGTACCAACCCCTAGAGATGACGCACAAAAAAATTCAAGTAAATATGTCCGAAATCAAAAAAAAAGGTTGGCCATTTTGACTTGAAGCAGGAATTTCAGGTAAATGCGTACCATGACATTTTCCCACAAGAAATTTTGCCCAAATGAGCCCAATGACCAAAAGCAAAATTTTTTCTGGTCACCCGACAAAAGCTGCCACACCACTACAAAGGCTTCTGAGACAAGCTATTCTTGTGAGCCCACTACAGGGTCTTATCAGCTTCATCGTTCTCTCCATGGCTCGGGCATCTTACAACTTTTTTTTTCATCAGAAGCGCTAAAGTGACACAACATGTTTTTCCAGCGCTTTCTCCACACTTCCCAAAGTTGGCAAATGCCACACCGTGCAGTATGTGGCACTGGCGTCTGGATTTGTGCGTGGCATCTGTGTCATCAGACACATGTTGGACAAGTTGGAAACGGAGCAGGATGTCTTTTTGCGCGATGGAAGGCCGCAGCGTCAAATCCCAAGCCTGCGATACAGAACCAACGGTAATGTGAAAACAAGCAGGCTTGGAACATCAGACTGTCTGGTAGAGTCCTGCATGGGTTTGCCTGCTTGGCTGCCACTTGATGAAGGGGTTCACTCTCTGGTCCCAAAGCCAAGTCTTAAGACTGAGCCACTGCCAAACCTAAACGTGTTTTGCAATGGCTGGAAATCAAACCCCTAGAAAGAAAAGAACTGGGGGATAATGACGCTGGTAAAGAAAACCCCTGCTAGTCCAGGGACGGGGGGGACAGGAAGCGAGTCCTGCCACGAATAGTGAAAAACTGCAAGTAATTCAAGCCTCGTCCAAAAGAAGAAAGAATCTCTGCCGATTTGTGGTTCACTCTTCTCGTCATGTATTCACTTTTTCAGCTATTTGCTGAAAGGTTCACCTATTCACGTGTTTTTACTTGCTTTCTGAAAAGCCCTAAAATGCCATCAGATTGTGCCAAAGCCCTGACTCATAGGAAAGAAGTAAGTTGTATTAAAGCATTATTGTTGAAATTATACATAACCACTGAGAGATTAAGGTCCCTTGTATGTTGGGAAGGAAGTAATTTAGCCTGAACTCAGTAGCTACGGAGCGTGTCTGCTACATGTACAATCATTTTTAAGACATTCATTTTTAGGGTCAATGTTGCAAATGAGTTTGAAATGATATTACAATATTTTGAGATCATAGTTTGTGGGACATTTACGGTTATGTACACTTACAATGCTAGGTTGTTAACATTACTGACATCACTTGTTTCCAAATAATGTATATTGTCCAGAACACATGAAATAAAGTACATTTATGATTAAATTGAGATGAGATCATTATTTCAGAATCTTTATTTTTTTTGGTGACATTTTTGTTTGGTGTTGTGCCGTGATTAACGCATTTAGCTTTTTTATTTGTATTTTTTTTTTTTTTCGGTAGGGGGATGGCGGGGCAGATCACTTGACCCTCTTACCCCAAAAAATGCTGAGGCACTTCACTACACCGCACAACAACAACATTTCTTAAATTACTAAGGCACATTAAGATGGATTTTTTGGGTGACTCACAAATTCCTTCCATTTTGACTGATTTCGGGCCATTTGTTGAGTTCTGCTCTGTCTTCCTTTCTCCTCCACTATCGTGTCACCATCAGAAGCACTGAGAGGACACGAGTGGAATTTCAATGTGACTTGAAGACGAGTGGAGAATATCAACCAAAAATACCAGCCCCTCACTTTTACTTTTAACCTTCTGCAACATGTGAGTATAACTAAAGTGTCATCATTGATAATATACATTGAGGGGGATTCTGTACAGGATGTACGTAACCATAAGTTTTACAGTATAGTGATACTTCCAAGTGATTAGGTGGCATTTTATCATTGTTGTACACTTTATCAATTGTTACAATTTAGGCAACACAACCCCTGCTTCATATCAATAATAACAAACAGATTGTAAGAAGGCCTTCATGTCAGCCATTTTAGTTGGAAGGTGCCATTTTGAGCAAATTCCAAGAGAAGCTACTTTTGACTTTTCGGAAATAAAAAATGGATGCCTTTTCGAGCATTAGAATAATGATCAACACAGCGATTCCAAGAGTGCTCAGGCCGTCAGAGTAATGGATCCCTGTAGAGAAATCAATGCTCTGTGCTTCCAACAATGCCACTTTAATCTTTAGAATATTAACCTAATGCCAATGAGCCGGCGAGCTTTTTACGCTCTTGTAATGAAGGCCGGCTTCATCTTACCCAGGATCAAGCACTCTGGATGCACTTCGTTCTCCCACTAAGTCACTCTCAGAGACGAGATCAGAGCACTGAGATTCTCCCCATGTTTGCTCTTCTGGGCCACCCGATATTCATTAATCATTTAAAAAAAAGCCGGCGAGGCTTCGGCTTGTGTCCGTTCTGTCAGCAAGGCTTTTGTCACAGTTTCCACGCGAGGTCCACTGAAGCCTCTGACCTTCTGCTTTTATTGAGGTTCCACTGCAGGAATGGCAGCATGGTTTGATTTACACGAGGGTTGGGAAAGGCTGCGCAGGATTAATAAAAGGTGGCAGTCCAATGGACTTACAGTTCTGAGAAGGGGGCATGAAAGGTTGCGCACTTCTGTGACATTTTGAGCGAGCTGTCGTCCCAAGTATTCCGGTGGGCATTAGCAGGTCATCTGAAGTGGTGCCCCCCTCCGTCCCGCCCCATAAATCAAAATCTCCAATGGCCCCCCGAGTGCTGGCTGCATAGCGGAATTACAGAAGGATCTACGGCAGGCCCAGATTAGCCCGGTGATCTCAGTGGACCTCAAATCGTCATTTGTTCCCAGTTGGTGACCTCAAGTGTTGGCATTGTAAAATAAACACGATGGCGGCAAACTTTCTCCCTTACAAACAGAACAATGAAAGTAAGCACAAAGCACAATGCCTGGCGGGGGGGAGTCCACTTTTAGCCCTCGGGTGACTCCCTGCTAGCAGCTGCTTGAAACTTGCCACGTAATCCCGCAGGCATTCCGGGGCGCAAACTAACCAGCACCTGCACCAGCCATCTCAAAACTTCGCCAGAGTTGAGTTCTATTTAGAGTGAAAGCATGGAGGCGCTTGATCCCTTAACAAAATAAATGCTTGACACATAATCCCCTCCTCACCACAGAAGTCCGTTGTGTCGGAGTCAAAGATGATATACAACAGGGGGCAGCGAGGGCCACGGCAAAGACAGACCACTGCCAGTCAGGATGGCCCCGCTTGCCGGCATGATGGAACCCATCGGTTATTCCGGGAAAATCCGTGCACATACTCCTGTTTTAAGGTTGACATTTGGCTCGACCCCTCTGTCGTTGGGCCGGCGTGTCGATCCCTCAAGCGTGGTTCTGCTTCAGTTTGGAAGCCTCCCTACAACGCCCCCCCAGCGCTTCGTGTGTGTTTTCTAATGCATCAGTATTACCAGAGGCTCTACAGCCATGTTAGCAGTGAGCCTTCGTGACACTCGTCCACTTCGGCGCTCATCCAGAGTTTACGCTCAAGTACGGAGTACATTTCATCATGAATCGCGCCAGGCCACGCTCTTGAGTTAAACGGGAGGTTCTAATGTCCTCACGGCTTGGTTTTTGGCGATCGTCTCCTTGTCCAAGCGTGTGCATTCCCAAAATCATATCCAGTCAACGTGTGAATGCTTGGGAAATGTCTCAAAGAGTCTCCAGAACCAGTGAGGAACATGTGAAATATTTCTGTGCCCTTGCCTGATTTGGGACTCGGCTGCAGTCTTGGCTTTAAATTTTACATGCAGTTTTGATGAACACACAGCCTTTTGGTCATGCATATGAATTCATAAAATCATGACCACTTAAGTGAATTTGAGGTGAATCATCTTCTTGCGTCATTCTATTTTTGAAATTGTGTTTGTGCTGAATTGTCTAATGGTGCCCAATTAAATTCCTATTCCCTAACGCGTCTTGTCGAAACCTAATCGTTGGCCTCTAACCCGAACCCATCATGTCGAACACCAAAACGAACTTTTCTTCTCTTAGCCAAATCTCAATCGACGTTCTTCTTTTCTAACCTTTAACCATCTCCTCTCACCCTAACCCCATTGTTCTCTAATGTGATTAGCTCACTAACCTTCACCCCCTCCTTTTTATTTGGATGGGACAAGTGAACATCATTCACGTAAATCTGTTGTTGGTTTTCACAGTCTTGCTGCCTTGCAAACAAACAAACAAAGAAACAAACAAACCAACACACATTTGACAATCAAAACAATAGCCCTCACCCTCATTCTTTTGCTCTTGGGGAGGTAATGATTGAAGCATGAGGCTAAGACTTAACAGGGGGACTACTTTGCAAGGCACCCACTCCCTCGGACTCTGCACCTCCTCAACACCTGACCTCCGGCCGCACTTTGACCCCCATTGCTGCGGTCTTTAAACAAGAATGTCCATTATAAGCCATGCGAGTACAGTAACAGGTTTTCATGGTGGGACGCGTGTGCTCACCCTCTACCCCCCCCCTGTGCATAAATCACTTGACCTCGACTTGGGGTTGACCATGGAACTACAGTATGTTAGCATGACGACATATGGGACTTGCATCCCAAGGAGGGCGGCATTCAACATGTGAGGGGGTTGACTGGCAACAGTTAAAAGGGGGGAAATGATGGAGATGGATGGTACTAAGCTCAGGGTGGAGCCATCAGGCCAAGCGTCTCCCCCGCTTCTCCCAATGAATCACAGCAGCTGGCATGACGGAAATGCAACGCAACGTTGAGTGCATTGAGAAAATGAGGACCCGTCACAGGGTGTTTGATATTGCATAGAATAACATGCAGACCGTCTTCAAATGAAAACCACATGCTGCGAGAACCTGATACACTGTACAATGGAGAGACAAACCTGTGACTCAGACTACCACTAGGAATTCAAAGAAGCACTTTCAATCGAAAAGAGTTCTCAGAATCATCCAAATAATGGCCAAACATGAGTCAACCTAGTCACGTTTTAACGTATAAAGTGATAATGTGCAATCGGGTGACACAAACCCATCCCTCGGGAGTTGTTGCAACATGGCTCAACTTTAAAGCACCTTCGAAATTTATGTATTTTGCAAGGGTGACTGTCAACGGTGTCGTTTGCATGCCAGACCACTAGTTGGCAGCGTAAATCCCATCGCAACAAGACAAATATTTATTAGTGAAGATGACGACGACTGTAAGACGAATACTGACAATAATCAAGATTGATGGCCATTGGCTCGTCACATCTTCCATCTTTGTTGTTTGGATCCATTGTCAGGCTACGGTGTCAAAGTAACAAAAAATGATCGGAAAGTTAAGGTGGTTTTCAAAAGTTTTCTTTCCTGTGACTGTATACTAGAAATCACCGTATAGTACATTGTCTTGTTTTAAGGTTAGAGTTCTGTTCACAGGTACACTAAAGGAACAAAATGCAAAACTTAAAAGTGATTCACTTTCATGTAAATGGGTGTGATTTTTGAACGGAAATTCTCCAATAAATGTGAAATTGTCATATAAGCAAATTCTGTGCTGTAAACTGTGTACATCGTGCCTCTTTCTTCAACATCTTGTATAGTAATATCTTTCTTTTTTTTGTAAATGAAGAATACAAATACAAAATATATGCGATAATACTTTTTTTCTCATATATTACATTACAGCCTAATTGTTTTTGTTTTACAAAGTACAACATCAATATTTGTCTTGTTTTAAGGAAATAAATGACACAGTAAGTGCAACAGTGACTGTTTTAACAACAGTAATTATTATGCGATAAAACACCAATGAGATGTGTTACGAACAGATCTGCAGCCTGGGAGATGCTGTTTAAATGATCCTTTCAGGAGAGTTAACAAGCTTGACATTTCTCCAAAAATATCTCGCCAACCGTCACTTCCGCTAGCCAGAAGCTTAGCTGCACTGTAATTATTACGTCCCTCACCTAATATGGTATATACCGAAAAATCGGAATACTGTCCCACCCCTAGCGTGTATTGTACAGCTGTAAGTCGACGGTGGTTGCGCTTAGCTGGTGCAGCTGTCTTTACAGTTTACAGAGTGTGACGCCTTTGACATTGTGTGAAATGACGACAGCCCGCGTCCGCTCGTAAATTCCGTATGCCGTGATTTTGTTAACCTTCGCCGCGCTGCAGCCGGCCGTCGTCTCACCCACTCAGTCACGGCTGGGGCTTGGCTCACTTTTGCTCAGCTCATCGCTCAAGGCTGTGGTGGACCAGGCAACCCATTTCACACCCACTAACAGTCTCTGGCATTCGTATGCTTTGAATGCATTTCTTATAGCAGAACATAAAACGATCCATTGCAAATTTAGCATCCACCACTTTGGTTAAATTCATCATACAGTCATCATCCAAGGCTTGCTTTCCACTATCATTTTATGAGGAAACGGTGACTTCATGCAAAATTGGGTGACATTTTATGAGGTCAGCATAGAAAGCTACATAACCTTGGGTAATTTGGAACGAATATATATATATATATATATATATATATATATATATATATATATATATATATATATATATATATATATATATATATATATATATGTATGTTTGTTTGTTGTTTTTGGTTTTCTTTTTAGGGTGACACGGGAATGGATTTTCACTCCCATCTCATCCCACTCCCACATAAAAACATCCAGTATCGTCCCAGTCCCGGACCATGAAAAAAACAAATCTTGTCCCATACCATCGACTCCCATTTTGTCCTAGTTCCCTTCAGCATGACTCCCGCTCCCGTATGGCTCCCATTTTTGAAATCACCAACATTAAGGAAAACTAAGGAAAACCAGAAATAAAAATCACCTAAAGTTGCATTTTGCTAATTTTTTGAACAATTTGTTGATCCCTTTCTCCTCATGGACTCTCACCATTTTGTGCAACATTATATTTTTCGACTAGCTAGTCCCGCTCCCGTCTGCTCCTGTAACCTTTTCTTCAGTCCCAACACAATCCAGTGATTAAAGTTGACTCTCATCCCATGGGAATCCTGTGCGACTTCCGTGACTCGGATTCCTGAAAAAAATGTCAGCAGAAATAAATATTAATTTATATCTTTATTCATATCATTTTTGTTATTATTTTGCACCCCGTATACATTTTATTGCTCTATTTATAATCAAGTGTGACACTCAAGAATAAGTCCCGTTAGTAGTTTGCTTTTGCTTAATTGGCCATTGTTGTAAAAACGCCTTTTCTGGGAATTTTTTTCTTCAGGCTTCTGATTGGCTCCCGACAGCGATTAACTCCCCCTTTATTTTGGAGGCCTCAACTTAGCGGAAAACAATTTTTTTTGCAAACAAATGTGCCCTGCTCTAAATGTATTTTAGAGATCCTGAACACGACCACCCAAAACTCTCTCAGTAGCACCCCATGGAAATTATTATTATTATTATTATTATTTTTTAAGCCTCTTTTCCCACTCGCACCGGACCCATACTCAGAATGTAACAGGAATGGTTAGGGCCATTTCATCCCCGATTTACATCTTATATTTAAATTATCATCGTTAAAATGAAAGAGCATACTGCACAGTCAGGCAATTTCCATCCAAACAATTGTCTGTCTAATGTTGAAATAAATACACAATTAAGCATTCCTTCACCCTGACGCCAATCAAGCTTTTGTCTGAAGCACATTCTTGACCGCCATTAATCTGCGTGCGACAGCCATTAGGACGTGTGCGTAACATGCACATGTTTACATGTACTGTCTCCCGAGGTCAATTAGGTGATTCTTTATTTAGAATTTTTTAAAAAAATTCCCTCTGATGCCAGTGTTGGCTGATGGATGTGTCATGTGACAAACCAGCACTTAGTAAAATGCTCATTAAGGCATCACTCTTAATGCCCTGCAGTCACAAATATTCTGGCTGTGAAAATGCATTCACGAATAGTTCTGCACCACAGATAAAAATAGGAATCCTTGAAAGCACATGTTCTCAAACTATTTGGGTGCAAGAAGATTTATGTTTCCCAATTACCAGAAAGACAGTTAAGCGCTCACATTCACACCAAGGGACAATTTAGAGTGTGCAATTAACCTACGGTGCATGTTTTTGGAATGTGGGAGGAAACCGGAGTACCCAGAGAAAACCCACGTGGGTGGGTCCGGTTTCGGTTTTTGTCATCAGCTCTTTAGCTCAGCAGGACTTCAATTAAAAACTTTCCACGCTAAGCCTGGTTGAACCCTTTTGTTGCCACACAATCATGATTATTTTTAACAACTTTAAGAAAAAAAAGATTCAAAAGTAAAAGACAATATGTATTTGTGAAGGAGAAAGAGAAATAAACACATTTTCTCTTTTAATTCCGACGGTGTCGACTTTAAGGAAGAGGCCAGATTGAGTCTACACATCAATCTGCTCAGTGCGAGCAGCGGGATTTACTCAGGGGTTTGTCGAGCGCTCTCCACCATGGCCATGGTAACCTGACAACAACACAGCGTCAGTCCTTAGATGGACAAAAGGGGACCTTCCTCAGCCTCCCAAAGACATGCACCTTTCTGAGGGGTCGATGACTCCATCTGCTAATGTCCGTTGGGCGACAAGTCGCCGATTTAGCAACCATCCTTCGCCCAAAGGGGGAGGGAGGGAGGAGGGAGAGCGACGGATTATGGGATGAGAGATGACCCAGAGGAGGGGAAGTAGTGGCAACATCACAGCTGAGAGAAAATCCGATGGCACTTGTTTGCGAAAAAACAACTTTTGAATCTGGCCAAAAAAGAAAGACTCAAGTCTCAGTACAATTGATCAACTAGCAATTACACGCCTTGGTTAGCTTTGGTTTTCACTGATCCCGTTCCATCCCTGCAGGATTTTTGCAACTTCGCGATCACTTTGCGCCAATTCGACCCATCTCCTTCGATTGATACGCAACTTTGACCACGTTTCCTGCAGCTTTCTCCATTTTCCAGTCAAGTGTTTGGCCACCATTACTTTACACTGCTCTGGATTTTTTTTTTTTTTTTGGGGGGAGGGTGGGGGGGGGGGGGGGGGGCACTATAGGTCCCAGGTTAACACCTGATTTCGTCACTGAGCTTTACAATGATTGTCTATGTAAACCTTATGTTGAGCATCAGAATCTCGTCCGAGGGAGGCGGTGAAGAGGTTGAGAGGGCAAATAAGTCAGTCCTCACTGACACTCAAGTGTCACTTAAAGCATTGCACCATAGCTTTAAATCTGCCAAGCTGAGGAGTTCTCGGAGGGTGGGGGCACGGCATAGCACCAAACGGAGCATCTGAATCTTCGTCCGTGGGGTCCAGAGCCGCTTTAACGACTGATAAGACCACCGCAACAACATTCCTGACTGCCCGCCCCACCCTACCCCATCACCTGACAATGTCCAGTCTACTAGAGGTGAAGAGTCGTCCCCCAGCACCACACACTGGAGTGCCTTGACAAGTGCTCAGATAAGGCAGGATGTCCTCAGACTGTATTCCACACAACCTCGCTGATAAGAACATTTTTGGAGCAAGGCACTACAAGTAATGTAGGACACTTTGTGTGGATTAGTTGCCTATGTAGGAACAGACAAGTGGATGCGACATCTGGAATTATATTGTTTTATCATTTAATACCAAATTTATTTTCATTTAATCACAATAAATACAATTGGATTAATTTTTTTATTTAATTACTTTTAGTCTACTTTATTTGCTTTATATTGAAACAATTTGCATCTCGGTGCCCTGACTTAATGGGCATCCAAACGAAAGAGTTCTTCAAGTTATCAGCCGTCACTCAGTCGATTTTTTTCTGACTTAGAAGTGAGCTTTTTCCTAATCATGATGCTTAATCTGCTCTCCTTGA
>CAAKHF010007585.1:84976-95946 GCA_901007745.1 Hippocampus kuda
GGGGGGGGGGGGGGGGGGGGGGGGGGGGGGGGGGGGGGGGGGGTGAAATTGGCAAAGCTACATTAACCAATCTCGCCTAACCGCTTGAGAAAATGTCAATGTCGAGCCGGTCCAAGTGAGGGGAGAGATTTGCGCACTTGTGACTTCATTTTGCAAAAACATGAAAAGTTGAGAATCAAACACAGAGGACATGGAAAGTCTGAGCACCAAAGGGAGCTCTCACCAACCTGGGAGCCAACTTGATCGCAACCCACATGATGACACGGGATGTGAAAAGCAGGTCGGGGTTGTCGCACACGCGCACGGGCGGCGTCGCCTCTACAGAGCATCCAGCAGACTGTCGATGCGACCGACGAGCTCTTGTCTCTTGCTGGACACGGACCTGTCGTTCTCCACGTAGGCCTCCTTCTTCACCTTGCCGGCAACCAGTCGCTCCGCCTCCTGGCTGGCCCGGCACACCAGCTCCTTCAGCTGGCCGTCCAGCTTCTGCAGCTCCCCGACCTGCCGAGGAGACCACCGCGGCCGTCACCCGAGGCCCGCTCGACGGCAAAGGTCGAGCGGCGCGGCGGCACGCACCTTGTCGGACAAGTCGGAGCCTTCGGCCTTGAGGCGAGCCTGCAGCGAGCCGATCTCGTTGGTGAGCGCGCGATGGTCCGCCTCCAGGGTCTTGCGGCCCCCGTTGAGCGCGCCCGTATCGCGAGATTGCTTGTAGCGGTTGACCACCTCGTCCATGTGGCGATACAGGCCCAGACGCTTGTTGACCAGGGTCAGCACCTGCTCGGTGATGGAAGCCACCTTCATGCGCACCTCGGCCGCCGGGTCCTGAGGGAGAAAGCGCACGCGGGCGCATGATCGCTCTCTTCTCCAAATAGCTCAGACGCAAACCGCTCTACTCTCGGTGACGTACGGCGGAGTGACGAACTTCCTCCGGCTGGCTGAAGGTAACGCCAGCCCACGTGTGCCATTCAGCAAACAGAAGAGCTTTGTGTGCAACTAGTAAGTCTCATTTGTCTGGAAACGCCGAGAGCATTGTTGCCGTACACCCAATGTACGCTTTTTGTTTGCCTTCAGACTTTTTGGGTTGAGTTTTCAAGATGTGCAATAAATTGCCTCGGTTCCGTTCCTACAATTGCTACACAACACAATTTTGAGCAAAATTATTCAGAACGTGCCAGTGTTCAGCAACCATCGAAGATATGACACAGCTTTTACTTCTGCGTTCGATAAACGTCGGTCCACGAAAGACAGGACGGGCAGGCAGCTTTTCAAGCCACATTGTCAACCGTCGCTCCCGTGTAACGCTGGGCTAATATCAACATCAAGATGCCAAAACACACACACACACACACACACACACACACACACACACTCACAGTCCAAGTTAGCCACTGTAAAATGTAAAACAAGGGAATACTCCAAGTACTGATGCATATAACGAAGCAAGAGTTTCTCGCTCGGAATGACTCTGCTTCTCAAAGTCCAACGAGCAGAGATTCTCTAATTTTAGTGATGGGTAAATGAAACTCTCCCCCTCTCTAATGGAGACGTTTGAACTGCGCACTGTATCTTTAAACCCCGAGCGCCACCTGGAGGAGTCAAAAGGTATCACTAGTGCTCCACTGGCATTCGGTTCCGAGGCAGCACCCTTATTTGTTAACAAGTCGGAATAGTACTCAAGTCGCGCTTAGAGAAAGTACATGGAGAGGAAGAAAAAAAAAAAACCCTACGTCCAGGCTAGTTATAAAACCAAGCAAACAGCAAACCACCCTCATCCCTTCCTTTTCTTGGCCAGGCCACCGAGCAGCGCACCAGGAATTGCCCCTATTTGGAAGTGCTGACGTAGCAGCACTGGGGGTCGTTTCAGCTCGTTAGCGAGCTACAGTTCATTGAGGGCCGCTTGGAGGTGTCTTTCAGACATCTCCCTTTTCTAGTGCCCCGTACCTCCCAAAGCTCGGGACACTCGCTGCATTTACTTGGACTGGCTCCATTTGCCAAATGCCGCCTACAGAACAAGTCTGCCCAAAATAGCAAGAGTCAAATCCCTCTCCTAGTGGATGCGCCTTCTGACGCAATAACGTCCCGGTGTCACATCCGCAGCACAGGCCTATTTATTTATTTATGTGCAGCGATGTTGCTCTCATTAAGTGATGTTGCAAATATAAACCGGGACCCGCATCCCTTCTTTTGGGATACTGTACTCGTGCGCTGCTTCTGTCAAAATAGAAGGAGCTGAACTGCGGGACGACGGAAAAAAAGATCCCATTCGTCGTGGGTGAAAAACAAACCTTTGTGATGGCAAAGTCCATCCGAACGTAGATGATGACGGTGAAGAAGAGGATGTAGAAGGCTGCGACAACCAAGAGAGGCTCCTGCAGCATCAGGATCTTATTGAAGTTGTAGTGAACCTGCAGAGAACAAAGCATGCACCGCCGCAATACAGTGAGGTGCTTCACCAGCGGTGGTCTTCCAGATCTGATTGAAAAAAAAAAAAGTAAACTCCCCGCAACACACACGCACATTCCCAAAAGAATTTTGTGGAGACCCCGCGACCCGACCCCAGATAAGAGCTTGGAAATGGATGGATGTGGTGACACCAGTGCTCATCTATTCAAAGAGGTCGAACAGAGCAAACTGGAGCTTTCATCCAAAAGGCTCCTACAGCTCCAGATTTTAGGCGCGGCGGTCTCCTCCCTATAGCTGCCTCTGGTGAGCGTGTCACCGGCGGGTGGGCGGCCGTCATGGTGGCGGTGACCCGACGTGGCTGGCGAACGAGCATCCGCCACAACAACCCTTCAATCACCAAGAGTCGTGTCCCCTCTTCGCGAGGGCCCAACCACCTTGGGAGCAGGGATTTCGTCTCTCCAGAGTCGAGCCCAGCGCACGCCTGGCCACACCACACAGGTCCAATGCCTTCGCTCAGCTCACCGAGACAGCAAGGGTGACTTGAGATTGTGACCACCCCGGAGGCCTGCGCACTTAAAACCCAAGAAGCCCTTGGGAATAAAGGCCAAACTTTGACGGGAATGACCTTGACCCGGATGACGTCGAATCTCCAATACACAGACATGGAGCGACTCAAAACCGCCTGGCTTGGATTTTGATCTCGCGCACACCCTGCGACAGCGGCCGGGCAGCAGCCTTACCACGACATCTTGAATGTGCTGCTCTACCAAGTTGTTCTTGGTGGCGACCAGCACAGGCCGCCCGAAGGTATCGAGGTACGTGTAGTGCAGTTCATCCGGCATGCGATTAATTTGATATGGTGTATCCATCTGGATGTTCCTAAAGAAAATAAGACCAACGAGAATGAGCATTTTCCAAAAATATACACAAACATTTTTTAAAAAAAGGGCTAATCAATGCTCATGTTGTTTGCTGACACTCACTTGGCTCCCTCTGGCAGGATGATTTTCACAGTCATAGAGTCAATGACCTGGTCGTCATAGACGTGGTCAACCAGTCTCATCTTCAGTGCATACTGGTCCCCTGGAAGAATACACACGCACGCAGCAATGAGCAAGGCTTCTGTTGTACATCATTGAAGAAGCGATGGCTTCTTCAGCCCCTTCCTGTGGCCGTCAAGTGTAATTTAGTTGCATTGAAATGAGCACAAAGCAGACACGATGTCATAAAAATTAAGCCAAAAAAAAAACCCACCATGCCAATTGATGCCCCCCCACCCTCCAGAAAAGATGGGAGCACCGCTTTTTTATGCCACAAGAGGGCAGCAAAGCAACATTTGTCTCATTGAAATGCCCAGACTGCCTTCAACATTGTTGGTTACCGCTAAGATGTGGCCAAACGAATACTTGGACAGTTTCATCGGACAGTGTTTTGGCCTTAACAGAAAAACAAATGCCCCTGCCGGACGCGCTTGCAATCCACTCACCCAAAGTGTAGAGATACTCGTAGCTGGGCAGGTTATAGCCAATAATGTAATGGGTCTTCCAGCCCCCAAACAAAGGGAAGCGGGGCCTGATCTCCACCTCCACGGAGTCATCCAGAATCTGCAGGTGGGAGGTGGAGATGTTCCCAATCTCGTCCCGGTAGTAGACATCTTGCGCGGAAGCCGGCAGGATGGTCTGGAGAAGGGGGAGCTCGCCGTCACATCACGAAGCCAAGCGTATAAGGCGCAGCGCAGGCGCTCGTACCTTGAAGGACTTGACGGAGGAGATGCCGCTGTCCGCCTGCCGCTGGTAATCGTAGCGGGAAAAGGGGCCCTTCAGGACGGCTCCGGTGTGCCTCACGTCGATGGTCTCCTCCACAGCGATGTTGCCCCAGTGAGACACCTCGATGGTGCGGGTGATGCTACTGATGGTGAGGAAGGGCGCGTTGTTCTCAAAGTGGATCCTCATCGTGTCCTAGGCGCGAGAGGGCACGCACGGTGAGAACGCTGCAAGGCTTTGGCTCGCGGCCGGTCTTTCGCTCGCACACCTGGCTGAACTGGGGCATGTCGGCGTACGGGCCGTACTCGATGACCTCGTCCGTCTTGCTGGGATTGCCCAGTTTGGTGTAGCTCTCCACCGTTTTGGACGCCAGCCGGACGCGGGTGGTCTGACTTCGAGTGGGATACGGCGAGTAGAAGTAGTGGTTGCCTTGAAAAACTACCAGCTGGCGCTCAGCCTGGGTGATGTCCGAGGGGAAGGGCCGCAGGACGTGGCTGAACGTCATTTCCACCTTGACTTTGACCTTACCTCCCACCACCAACTTGGACGGAAGAGCGACCTTGAAAAAGTCTCCGCTGTAAAAGACGGACAGACGGATGACTGACAGGAGATGGACACGCGGTGATGCGACAAAAGGACAAGGGCGGCACTTTACGTTAAGCCGTTAATTTTGGTTTCCTCGACCTTAAGGTGGCCATCATCCTCTTCATTGCCTTGCACCTGCAAACGCACAACGCACAGTCATCGCTTGCCTCGCCACTTCAATTGCCGCTAAGAAACAAGATGAGCGGACTCACTGTCACGTTCTTTTCGGCGTGACGAGAAAGGAGTCCTATGAAAGGCAATCCCTTTCATATGAAGGCTGTAAATTTCCCCAGTGTGGGACAAATAAAGGATATCTTATCTTATCTTATCTTTCATGCCGACAAGAGTGCATTTTATGCGTTACAAATGCAGAAACCGATCAACGTGCTGGAAACTTTTGACCCGAGGTCGGGATTATTTTTCTGCCCGTTTAACTCATAAGGTATGAGAAAGCAGCAGCCAAGCCATCTCCTTTGATGATAGCTCGTTGCTACTGTGCTAAATAAATCCATTGTGTAACATTTACAGCTAACCTATTGTTGATACACCTATTGTTTAAAAAAAAATCATTGGGGTCAATTCGACTTTTTCATGTTTTCTATGAAAACACAGTTTTACAAACACAGGCCGTTGGTAAAATCCTTGCTCGTCATTATGAAATGCCTCCCCACCCCCGGCTTTTTTAAGCAAATGATCGGTTAAACCACATGAAAAATGTCCATACTGCATTTCTGATTAACTTATACGTGACATTTCTAAAAGAAGTTTTGACTGACAGTGTGTGTGTGTGTGTGTGTTATATATATAATTGATTTTGGAATTTTGGTTTTTGTTTTTTTTTTTTACTTTGGGGGGTATACTTTTCCCCGAGAGGAATCAAATCAAGTCCTCAAAAGTCCGATCAAGTCCCCTTGTGTAAGTTGATTCAAAGTTAATGTATGCTGGGGGAAAACATTGCTAGAATAAGGGGAAAAAAGATTTTACCTTGAGGCCAGCTACCTTCAGCCTCAGATCGACACCACATCGTTCTGAAAAGGCCGCAAAACCTCGCATAAAGTTTTCCGACACCGTTTGGACATGTGCAAAATGTCAACGAAATGACACGATTCCAGTGTTGGCTGGTGACGTAAGTGATCGTCGCAGCAAGGAATGCCTTTGGTGCCGATGGAAGTGGGCGGGTCCTCTGCGTCGTCGGGGCCGGAAGTGCATTGCCCAGCGCATACGTGTCATTCAGTCACGAAGGCTAACGAGCACCGCGAAGGAAGTCAAACGCTTGCCAAATTAACATTCAGCGATTAAAAAACAAGAGCTGCTCCGAACAAAGCTTTGTTTCAAAATAGACAGACCACGTTAACGATAAACCGAGGTTAGCCATAAACGACTTCTTGCCTGTTAAACATGGCGGGCCACTCGTATTAGCATACTTTAGCTCAAGCTGCAGTTCGACGCATGACGAAGAGATAAAATGACAATGCCGAAACATAAATGAACGCACACATGTTTGCATACGCAAGCTTTGGCTGAGACGAGAGAGGCCAGCAACAGTCGCGTGTCTCCCGCATGAAAAAGGCAGCACGCAGGAGCCCGCGACTACGCGTTCATGTGCGATATTGGCCCATTTGAACTCACCGAGGCCCCGACGTATGCCAAGTGTGGGAAAAGCTCAGGATCCACGGTTAAGATGAAGCTTTGGACGTCGTAGCGTGCATAGTTAGACAGCGTTATGTCCGCAGTGATCTTCGCCAAGTGAGTGCTCAGGTCCACCGTCCTCCTGACTTCCTCGTTCACCAAAGTGGCCGAGCTCTGCGCGGCGGCCAAGAGCAGCAGGAAAGCGCCGAGCGGGGGCCTTCTCGCCATGTCTGCGGAGGTTCAGAGGACGAATAGCGGGGGGAGAACGTTCGGCTCGAGGGGAACAAAAGGCCGTCACACCACGCCACTCGACGTGAGAAGAGATGACGCTTCTTTCAAACGAAGCGATGACGTCAGAAGGCCTGCGCCGGAAGCGACTGAGTCTCTATGAAGGATCGTCGACTTCATTTGTCTTTGTTTTTTTTTAACGCTTTTATTACAACGTACACACAGACGGGATGTTCGGCCCGTCCGAGCCAGCAGTCAGGCGCGAGGGAATTCTGTAATGCTATAGTTCCTGGCATTGCTGTTGTATGTTTGTATTTTACGTTAATATTGACCGATCAGGCCGAAATAGCTCAGTTGGGAGAGCGTTAGACTGAAGATCTAAAGGTCCCTGGTTCGATCCCGGGTTTCGGCAGTGGGTGCTGTCTTTTGCACAAAGTAAATACGATCAAAACGCAATCCAGACCAATCTGAGGTGGTTTCAGTAGTCCAATTCCTTCGTTATGAAAAAGTATGCATGTCCTTCCATACTTATTTGTCATTCCCTTGTTTATGATGATACTAGTGCAGCGTGTACTACCGGAGACAATTTCCTTGTGCGTTCTACTTGGCCAATAAAGATGATTCTGATAACTCAGATTTAAAACGAAATTCTATCAAATGCCGATTCCGAACATGTTTGACGTACGTTGTATTCGATGTGTTTGTTGGGACCAGAGGTTTGGCGCTCATTTCTACAAGTACATTTTGTCTCCATCGGGGGCGGGGGGGGGCAGAAAACGCCCTCTAATTTTGGAAGGGCCCAAATGCAAGTGCAAAAGATGGTTAATTGTGGGCGAACGTTCCTCCCTGCTGGCGGGGCCAGCTGAGCAAGGCGTAGCCGCCGTGTGACGTCACCGCCGTCGACGAGGCTTGTTTTGGAGGAAGCGGACGGCTAGGCTAACGTGCTCGGCTAGCACATTAGCTTGACAGACGGCGAAAGCCAACGCCAACGGCGACACGAAGACCCCGTTCGAGCAGATCGCCGAGTGAGAATTTCGCTGCCACTGACGGCGCTCACTTCCAGTCGGCGAGTGAGTCGCGAGGGACAAATAGCGGATGTCAGTGCGGTGTCGAGGTTTCAGAAGGACATTTTTTGCGACGACGGACACTTAAAAGGAACCGCCGGCCCTCTTTCTTTCCTCCTGTTTTTTAAAAAATAATTTTGGGGCGCTCATCTGCGCGTTAGCTTACGCCAGGCTGTGGAAAGGTCCACTCTTGATAGTTTTGCCACAGGATCGGCTCACAGGTATGCCTTGTGACATTTTCCGCGCACCGGTTTCGCCAATATTTGAGGACGAGGCTGTTTGCAAATCGTGCTCCACAATAACCCGTTGTGCAGCTAAACGTTAGCCCGATCGATTGAGCTGCTGGCCATTCTTTACCAAAACGAACAAAAATACGACTCGAACTAGTCAGGCAAAACACGCCTTTGTATTGACGAGGTAACCTTTCGAGATGCTCCATTCCCGTTTGTTGGCTCGCCTTTTGGATTTGTGCTGACACCTTGGAGCGTTTTCACAAGTTCCCTTAAAATGATGACGGTGCATTCTGGGCAATCGATTACCCGCCTTTGGTGCGTGCCACTGGTTGACTTAGTGTTTGTTGGTTTTGTTTTGCACCGATGGTGGTGATCGGAGCCCTTTTCCCCCCAGCTAGATGTCGCTAGACGAGTCATGATTCCGTTAGCCGTGTGTTGAGCAACCATGTGATCCGTCCCTGACATTGTGTCATGGGGTGCAGATTAGGAGCGCCGCTGCCCGAACCCTTCACGAGCATTGCGGTCTCTCTACGTGCATTGTTTTCCTCGAAATAAGCAAAAGAATGAGTGCGATTATGCCCCTGACAGTTTACTGGTTAGGGGGGGGGGGGTCATGAAAAGTATAACCTCAGTCCGGTCAAGCACAAGAAAGTTTGGACTCTGGTCGGTCCAGCCGAGTGCACCGTAGTGGTAAAATGGGACATTCGGCACGCTCAGCTGAAGCGAAGAATGCCGAGTGATGACGGATCAGCTCAAAACAATTTTGTTTCTTAGGACCCATTCTGCTGCTGTCGTCGTTCAATCTGTAAATCACACTTGTCTGATTTAGCACGTCAATGCTGGCATGGCATTGCAATGCAATGCTCGCAGCCCCTCCCCCAGTTCGACTCATTTAAATACAATAGTCAAGTGATTCATTTATGTCGAACGGAAAAAGACGCAGTCATCTTTTTTTCTCTCGTATCGTAAGAATGTGTAATGATTAACACTGTTTCCAGTCTTTATGCTGTCATGTGACTGGCGTGTGTTCATTTTCAGTAGTCTTTGAACAACATTGAACTGAGTGGAACCGACAAAGTCGACTTCCCCATTGATCGTCCTTTGAAAACCATCTTACACTTGGGGGCGGGGGCGGGGGTCACTTCCTCGTAAACCTTGCATACTTGTACACTATATTTTGGCATGCCCATCTTCAAAACCCGTCTTAGAGCTCTTTTTTAGTCCTTGGTTTTTGACCCCGTGAGACTTGATGTATAATTTTACTTTTTTTTTTTTTGAGGGGGGGGTGCTTTCTATTGTCTTTGTTATGAATTTATTGTCTGTTGTCTGAATTCGTTTTGCTCCATGTCCAGCACGTTGCGGACAGCGGCGGTTGTTTTCAAGCACTCGAGAAATACGGCCGTTTAGTGTGCCCGGATTACACGTTGAGGCTCTTCTTATCGGCGCCGAGTTGCACGTTTCAGTCAATATGTACGTTTCCTGTGGCGTCGTACGGTTCCGCAATGATTCTTTGGAGCACTGCATCCACTTCAGGGGAGGTTCCCCGCTCACGTTTTCCTCATGTGGTTCCAGCTGAGGCGCAATGACTTCACGGAAGAAAGTCCTCCTCAAAGTCATCATCCTCGGAGACTCCGGGTGAGTGGTCGTCGCCCTCGAAGCTCAAGCGGCTTCCACCGCACCGGGCATGGAACGCGTCACTGTCGCGAGCGTCAAATGAAGCGTATCGGTCTCTGACCTTCAAATGGGCTTCGTGCCCTGTGCTTGGTTCCCTTCTAGAGTCGGGAAGACCTCGTTGATGAACCAGTACGTGAATAAGAAGTTCAGCAACCAGTACAAGGCCACGATAGGTGCAGACTTCTTGACAAAAGAAGTCATGGTGGATGACAGACTGGTCACAATGCAGGTGATCGTCTGCGCCGGTTTTCCGAGAGAGAGATGTCGGAAATACAATTGCGTCCCCGTGCCGTTGGTTTTGAGCGTCTTTGCCGTGCTCCTCGCAAATGTCTTCGTGGTGTGAAACGAGTACGAAGCACCCGCCATATTCAGATGAGACCAACAATGCATGTGGCGCTCGCCGCGAACTTTGTGTGGCGGCAACGGTTCCTCGCGCAGGTGGGAAGATTTGGGCGACTATTGTGTCTGGGAGCTGCACATTTCATTCCTCTGTTGATAAGAAGAATGGCAGCGTAGATCTATGGAGCGCCTCTCAAGGCACGCAAAGACACATTAGCAACGGTTCGAATCCCACCGTAATTTGCCACTTGACTTCATTGAAGCGGTGGTGAGTTTTGGCGGCGGCTTCCTCAGTCAAGTGGCCGCTCAGTCGCTTCTGATTGCGTTTCAGATTTGGGACACAGCGGGTCAGGAGAGGTTCCAGTCTTTAGGCGTGGCGTTTTACCGCGGAGCGGACTGCTGCGTTCTGGTGTTCGACGTGACGGCCCCCAACACCTTCAAGACCCTCGACAGCTGGAGGGACGAGTTCCTGATCCAAGCCAGCCCCCGAGACCCGGAGAATTTCCCCTTTGTGGTGCTCGGCAACAAGATCGACTTGGAGAACAGACAGGTGGTTCCCGTTCGGGCTTCCGCTTTGACTTTTTCTTTGGAAGTTTGGCTCACTCGGCCCCGCGATATCCCGCGTGCTGCCGTGTTTGTTCAGGTCACGACCAAGCGGGCGCAAGCTTGGTGTCAGAGCAAGAACAACATCCCTTATTTTGAAACCAGCGCCAAGGAGGCCATCAATGTGGAGCAGGCCTTCCAGACCATTGCGCGCAACGCTCTCAAACAGGTAAGGCCCTGATGGTACCGCCATTGCCAGCGCAGGCTTGCAACCTTTCTGCCCGTCTTCCCGACCAGGAGACCGAAGTGGAGTTGTACAACGAGTTCCCGGAGCCCATTAAGCTGGACAGGAACGAGCGAGCCAAGCCTTCGGCGGAGACCTGCAGCTGCTGAGGACCGCCCGGACCTTCATCACGGCCCTCCAGGCGCCGTCCTGCCTTGTCTAAATAGCCTCCCTTCCCATGACCCGCCGCGTCGACCCCTTATGCCCCCCCCCCCCCCCCCCCCCC
>CAAKHF010007585.1:103510-117637 GCA_901007745.1 Hippocampus kuda
GGGGAAAAGGGGGGGGGGGGGGCTCCCTGAAATCGGACCGCTGCCATCACTTGTTTGCTTTTGCTCTTTTGCGCCGTAAAGTTTCTCAGAAGCGTCGTTTGAAATTCTCTTAGAAATATCAGCCGCCAGGATCTCGTGGAATACATGGACAGCCATTACAAGGCTCCCCGCATGGTTCTGGCTGCAGCTGGAGGTTGGCCCTCTTCCCGCCGCCGCAGGCAGGCTAATCCGGGAAAGATGCGCCCCTTCATGTGATGTGCTGAATATGCAGGTGTGAGCCACCAGGAGCTGCTTGCTTTGGCCCGCTCTCACTTCAGCGGCGTGTCCTTCGAGTATGAGGGAGACGCTGTTCCTGTGTTGCCGGCTTGCAGATTTACTGGAAGCGAGGTGAGCTGCCGCACTAGTTTTGTGAGGATACTTGACGCCTTTTGGCGCTTGGTTTTGCAGAGGTCGGAAAACTGGCAAAACTGACAGGAAAACGCGGACGCGGATTTACAGGGCGCGGCCGGTGCCCCGCCGCTGACTGGCGAGCAGTTCAGGGTCTAGCCTGCCTTCCGCCACGAGCCAGCGGGGAGAGGCTCCGGCAACTCCCCGCGACCCTGTTTAGGATGAGCGCTGTTGAAAATGGATGTCGGAACCAATTTGACAAAAGAGCGGACAAAATGCCCTTGACGCGCCCATGCGATGCTTCTCCGCAGATCCGCATGCGTGACGACGCTCTGCCCCTGGCGCACGTCGCCATTGCCGTGGAGGGGGCCGGTGCTGCCAGCCCAGACACGGTGCCTCTCATGGTGGCCAACGCCATCATTGGAAGCTACGACCTCACCTGCGGCGGCGGCAAGGTTAGACGCCCGTGTACTCTCTCTCTGAAACATGGTTGAAACTTTGCCCGCGTGTGGTGAGTGGCCGTGATAGAAGGGGAAACCGTGGAGCGCTCTCAAAACCTGCCGCTGGACCGCCTGCAGTGAAATCGTTTGCATACCCCCCCCACCCCACCCCAAAACAATAGAATAGCGACATGAACCCTTTAAGAGTGTTTGGGGGTTCCTTTTTCAATCAAGTCCTCCATTTTGATGGCACCATTTCAAAAGGCTATAGCATGAAAACGGTTGGCGAAAAAGGCGGGCCGAACATGTTGCTAGGTGCAATTAAAGGGTTCAGCTCCCCAGCGGGTGAATTGATGTATTTATTTTTGGGAAAGGAAACTTGTCAGGCTAAACCTCACCACGTCCACTCCTTCTTCATTTACAGAACATGAGCAGCCGTCTGGCCCGCCTGGCGGTGGAGGAGAACCTGTGTCACAGCTTCCAGGCGTTCCACTCGTCCTACAGTGACACCGGCCTGCTGGGCATTTACTTTGTTTCCGACAGGCACCACATTGACGACATGATGCACTGGTCCCAGAACGCCTGGTGAGAAGCGAGCCTCATCGCTCGGGTCGCCTCGACTGCGCGCTTCATTTTGACCCATGCGAACGCGTTGTGCCTCGCGCAGGATGAATCTGTGCACCACCGTCACCGAGAGCGATGTTGCCAGAGGCAAGAATGCTCTGAAGGCCGCTATGGTGGGACAGCTCGACGGTACGGAACGCGTCCATCCTTCCGACACCGAAGCGAATCCGTCGCAATTACAAGTCTGCGTTTGGTTTTGCAATAGGAACCACGCCGATTTGCGACGACATCGGCAGGCACGTTCTCAACTACGGCCGGCGCATCCCCCTGGCCGAGTGGGACGCTCGCATCGACGTGAGTCTCTCTGCCGCCTTTGCTGGCAAATGCCGCCCCGTTGTGCCCACCACGCTTGGCCTGCATCTTTTCAGGCCGTGACCCCCAAGATGGTGCGCGACGTCTGCTCCAAGTACATCTACGATAAGTGTCCCGCGGTGGCGGCTGTCGGTGAGTCCTCCTTTCAACTGCGCTTTCTAAACGGATGGCCGGCGAAGGTGCGTTGACGTTTTCTCAACCGGCTGGTTTTGCCCGCATGGCTCCTCCAGGCCCCGTTGAGCAGCTGCCCGACTACAACAGAATGCGCAGCGCCATGTACTGGCTGAGGTTTTGAGCCGCCTCATGTGTGCTCCCCGTCCGAGCACGCCAGACCGTTGTCCACGCGGACGGCCATCCGCCCACACCTTCGCGATTGCCCGCTCTTGTCATGCCAGTGAGGGTGGCAGCCAACTAGTTTGAGGGGTCTTGAATTCATCTCCTGAAATCAAGACTCGCTGTGCCCAAAATCCAACCCGGCTGGAGCAAGAGTCTATTTATCATTTCTGTCTTCTATTGTACATAACGGAAGCTCTCGTTCTGATGAAAATAAAAAGTGTCAAACAACGAGTCTTTCGCTTTGGTCGTCATGTCAGCTGTGATTGGCCTCAACCGAATGAGGATGAGCGGGATGGGAAACGGACGATGACGTTTCCATCCAAAGAGTGAATCGATCTCCCAGGGCAAGTGTGTGATGTGCTGCAGGTGGCAGAAATGGAAATGGCGGACTTGATAAAAGGCCAGATGAACACGGCAGGGTTGTTGTGCAAAGCTTCAACGTGGAATGGTGACAAGTGTGTTTCAAAAATAAAAACCTCCCAGTTAAAGCGTAATTGACAAGTGATTATTGCTAATATTTGGATTACCTGAGGCAGCGAACGTGACAGGCACCTCCAAGTAGTCTCGGAAAAAGACCTCATCTTCACATCCATCTCTTTCTTTCATTGCATTTCATGGCCGGTGTTCGCTGGTTCCCATTTGCAGCAGTGTTTCCCAAACTTGACGGGACCAAGGCAACCCATTTTACAGTGGAAACATCTCACAGCACCGCCGCAAACGAGAGATTGATTGACCACCCGGCCTCGGTTTCCTCAATGATTGACACGAGCGTGAAATCCGAGATGCCTCGGCTTCTGTCATGATCAGGATATCCTGCCGAAGCACCGATGTATCTGCAATCGGTCCATCCTCATTTTCGGACACATGAAGTGTCAGTGGCTCATTTCTCGCGGCCCTCCCGATGATCTCTGGCGCCACGCAAGCGAGCCGAGCCCCCCCCCGTCGGGAATGACTGCTGTCGAAGAGAGGTCGCGTTCCCTTTGAAGCGCCAGCGCCGGAAGACAATTTGGGTTCGACCTCACTCGGACAGATCTATGAGCCAGTACATCCGAGGGAGCTCACACACTGACGCGGAGCCTCCGCGAGAAGCCCCGTGTGACCAAACTGGCTGCCCGGATCATGCGCTTTGAGTCGTGATCTAATCATCTTCGCGCTGTATCAGTGACAGCCACGCGACCGACTGGTACGAATCGTGAACATTTGTACGGAGGAGGGCCGACATTTGCTCAAGGCGCGTTTGTTGATCTGCATCCGCGATGTCTCCTCTTGCCGCAAGAGCCCCGAGGGCCCGACCGTCGTCTTCTTTGTGTTTATTAACTCGAAGTCGTTAGCAAGATGAGGAGCGCTTCGGTGATGAGATGCACCGGAGGTACTTCAGGAGACGAGGTCGTTCTCGGCCCGACATCCCCCCGGCTCCCGTGTCCTTTTTCCTTCTTGCCGCTCCGCCGCCGACTCTGCGCGCCTCCAATGCGGGATCATCCACCGCTGGGATGTTAACACAACAGGACACGGTGAAACGCGACGAGAGGAGTTCAATTAACAAAGTCCGTAAGTCCTCTTAGATGAGTTACGAACGACATTAATATCACACCACAGCGACAAAAAAACGCAAATGCCCTTTTAAAGAAGCGACAGCACGGTTCAGCAGCTGCTGCTGTCAACCTAATGAGGCCTGTAAAATGTCCTGACGGGATTTGCGATCGCTCCATCACGGAGAACCGCTTCCTTTTGCGGCATTGACGTCAGCGGCGCCGTTCTGGGGCGTCGACAGGTCAAGAAGGACGTTTGAAGCAAAAACAAAAAGGGGCACATGCTCGCCGCATCGGCCATTTGGACCTTTTTATTTTCGAACCGTGGTTGCTGTTGCCGTTTCCGAACGAAGCAGTATAGGTCGCTGTTGGATTAGACTTTTGCGGAAGGCTTGTTTTCGTTGTACTGAATTTCGTCGCGAGGCAAGAGCTGAGAAAAAGATTTCGTCTAACGGAACAGGGGGATTTTTCATTGTAGGGGGAGCAGAAAATTGGGAATGGCTTTCATGCATGAAAAGTTTTTCACATTAGGAGGTATTTTCGCCCATGTAGGTTTCGTTGTCAAGGAGTTTCAGTGTATGAATCAGAATACGGGGTTTAGACTAGAGGGGATGCGTGGAAACACGTGACTGACGAGCACATTTTGGGGACTGGCCTCCCCCGTGAGTCGTCAGTCGCTCTGGTTCCGTATTGGAGCGACACGCAGCGCACGCTCATCAGCACGAAAAACGCGAACGTGAATGCGGACGGCCCGAGGGATATTGGATGCCACGCACGCAAAAGATGATCCTCATTTCTGTGGTCAGTCTTCTCACTGTAATCCCGTTCGCTGTGTTGCTCTTGTGCATGACGAATCAAATGCGAGTGTGGCGATCGACTCGAACTCGCTCGCGCACGTGCGCGGTTTCTCAGAACGGCGCTTTTCTTCTTTATGCTGACCGTCCGCGACATCGCCGGCAAATGAGTGCCATTGTGTTATTTTTAGATGGGAGAAAGCCATCGCAATGACGGTGGAGGAAATGAGATTTCAAGAAGGGAGGGGGGCACATCCAACAGAGAGAGGGGACGGCGGTGAAGAGCGGGGTCGCGGTGCCGCTTGAACGTCCTGCTGCGTGACACGCCGGTCGCTCCTGTTAGTCAACTAGCCAGATTCTTTCCAGCGCTGGAAGTTGAGGTGTCTTTTTTTTTGTTTCTCCAAGTCACCGACAATCCGGGTCGTGACACTGAGTAAGTTGTGCTCATCGGCGACACCTTCGAAGTTGTTGTATTGTCAGACTTGCCCGTGTAGTCTCCTGTGGGATGCCTCCAAGCCGTTTGTTCGACTGACCTCGTCCTTTCAATCCACGTTAGAACAATCGCGCGCTTGTCCCCGCTGCCTATGGCGAAGGTCTTTTCTCGCGCATCTCTCTCATCGTTTTTGTCCCCAAATCATGTTCTTGCGCTGTGCGTTCTTTTGGTCATTTTGGTCAACGACTTTTTTTTTTAATCTCCTCTCTGCTTTGCTTTCAAATGTCGTCACTTGTGTTGCGGTTGCTCTCTAACTATTTGAAGAACGCGTTGAGTGAGTCGCCTCGTGTATGAAGGGCGCTAAGCTGCCTTGCCCTGCCTTGCCTTGAATTTGCATCAACAGACCCGCGAGCATGAAGATGGCGCGCTTGCGCTTGCACCTGTGCCTGCGCCTGTGCCTGTGTCTGTGCCTGTGCCCCGCCCCGCCGCTGGCTCGCGGGGTCCCGGCTCCGAGGAATGGTGTCACTCTCGCTGACTCGGAGGAGGACGCGAAGAGAAGCGTGCTCGCCGTGGGCGTCACGAACCGCGGCGGCGTGTCAAATTGGTGGCCGCCCCCCGGGGACCGCGAGCTTGTGCGGCGGGTGCCGAAGAGAGCCCCGCCGGCGTCCCGCTTCGCCCTGTCTCTCGATGTTCCCACCAGTATCCTCAGCGTCCTCATAGACCTGGCCAAGAACCAGGACCTGAGGACCAAAGCGGCGGCCAATGCGCAACTGATGGCGCGCATCGGCAAGAGGAAGGAGAATCGAGCATGCCGGCACGAGGGGGAGGCAAGAGAGCGGCAGATGGAGAACAAACATTCAAGGCGCCGCATCACCGACAGCGTGAGTAGCTCGGATACGATTTGAGCCCGGCTCTTCCTTTCTCCTCATATCACCGGCGAATACCCGTGCGTGCACTTCGACATCACTTGTAGATGAGGAAAAAGCCGCGCCGCCGTCTCGTCCATGTCGTTCACATCCATCTCCTCAAACTCTCTTCCTTGTGTCTTTGCATGCCACAAATTCAAACGAAGCTTGTGGAATTAAACATGATGGTTCTGTTTGTTTTGCTCAAGTCGTATTCATTTCCCTCTGCGCCGGCGAGCCGTCAAACAGAAATCGCGCGTCGGGCCCCGAGCCGTGGCCGGCCGACAAACACGACCAGGGCGCAAGCGGGAGATCGACCCCCGGGAAGAAAAGGAAGAGCGGAGCTTGCGTATCATGGCCTCGGCTTGCAACGCATTTGACACTTGTGGGCTACTCGTGAAGTCTCGGTGCTTTATCGAGAAGACGATCTTGCAGCGTGATTCCGCTGGGCTCCTGCACTGAGCGTGAAATGTGATTCACCAGAAGGAAATCAATTGTTCATCTGAGTCACATTGGAGTTTGAGACCCCCCTTATTTACGACCGCCCGTCAACTTGAGACTGACGTAAAGCTCAGAAAACCGACAGAAAAAAATGACTGAGCGGCGGATGTTTCGGCGCGGTGAAAGACACGTCTGCCTCACAGTACAGAAGTCGAGGGTTCGAATCCGGGCTCCCGCCTTCCCGCGTGACGTTTGCACGTTCTCCCTGTGCCTACGTGGGTTTTCTCCACGTTTCCTCCCACAGTGCAGAAAAAAATGCATGCTACGTTAATTGATCAGCCTAAATCAGGTGTATCAAACTCATTTTTATCGCATTCCACATTGTAGTGCTGGTTTCCCTTGGGGGGCCGTGATGACAGTGAATTTTGTGAAACCACATACATGTTGAATCACCTACACAACACATTGGTCGATAACTAGATGTGAAATCAGAAGTCAAGAATAAGAGCTTGTTCAAAAGTTGTTCTTATGAATTACATATGACAATTTGAAGCAAGCATCGTGGAAGTTGACATGCTTGATTTGCTTTTTGCGGGACACCTAAAATGATGTGGTGGCCCAGATCTGGCCCCCGGGCCTCGACTTTGACATCTTCATCAATGCTTTAAATTGTGCGATTGAGAGTGCGAACGGATGGCTCTGTGCGGCCTGCGATTGGCCGGCGACCAGTTCAAAGGGCGGATCGAGCCCACTGCCCGAAGACGCCTGGGGGAGGCTCCGGCCCCCCCCCCCCCCGAGCAGCAAGCGGCGCAGATCACGGACCGCAATCTAATTTATTTTTAATAGTTCATGATTAATTAGTCGTTTGCTATTTACACGGTGGTTTGTGTCAACAACTGAAGACGCATCGAACAAATAAAGATAATGCGACATCAATTAACGACTTCCGGTTATAACCGCAAGTGACAGGACGCGCCGCAATCACTCCGAAACGTGGGCCAGGTGTGTTCAGCGCGTCGGCAACTGGGTGAGCATCCAACTCACACGTAAGTCTGACTTTGTTTTCTTTCTTAAAATATCCTGGATCGCTCTAGTATCTCTTAATGCACGCTTTTCAAATCGTACAACGTTGAGAATACTTACAATCGCAAATGGAGGATTGGTTTTCGACTACGTTCAAGCAACAGTCCCACAGTGCTCATCTAGTTTGTCGCATTTCTCATGTTGGGCTGTGAATGCGCTTCTAATATTGTTAAACTGAGCTGCAATGAGGACCTTCTTGCTTGCTGCCGTTCAAGTATTTCAGTAAATGCTTGAAATTTTGCGAATGGTGGATCCTCCAAATCATTTAGTGACTTTTCTCTTAGCCCAAGTAAGACTTTCTGATTATATCAGACTTAAGTCACTGAGCTCCGAGTGTTAGGCTTTTTTTTTTTTGTGTACCACATGGTTGGTTTTATTTTAAGAGCCTACGCAAAAGGTAAAAAGTGGGGGGGGGACAAAACTGAACTGGCTACCAAGAAAGAAAATATGTCAACATCTTTTTCATATATGTATGGTTCCGTAATTAATGTTAACGTCTCTAAAAATTGCCGAGAGGGAATTTTGCTGAACTTTTATCCACTTTGACTTGGTGGCAGTCCAGGACGTTGAAGGGGAGGGGGCGAAGCATGCAGTTTTGCGCAATGGCATTTGACTTGCTTCACTGTACAAGGTTCACTTGCCAGCTGTCGCCACCGTGATTCACCGTCGTCTGGAGAAGGGAGAGTGCGCATTTTCGCTGAGGCTTAACTTGGCGCAGGAAGACAGCGGCGACCATCGCAAGGATTTTTTTGGAGCAGTCGTTGGGAAGAGCCGTTGCAGCTTTTTTTGCCCGTAAGAGTTTTGTCTCCGTACTTTTTCTGACGTGTTTGCATGACGAGTGAACAGAGTGCATTTCTTCACCTTTTTTCAACGTGAGCCAACTTTGAAGCGCCGTGTTCATTCCCGGCTTTGTCCCGCAGGCTGTGGAGTTGTCGCTCCGGTGATGGATTATGCTCGTAAGTCTCTTGACCTCCTGACCCTGTCGTCCTTCTCAAAGTAAGATGAGGCGCCCTGGAAAGAAATGAGAGGAAAAGGCACCTGGCATCACCACCCCCCCCCTGCTCTCTTCTCCTCCATCAGGTGCGTGACTGCCAGCATGTCAGCCAGCGCATCCGTGACCCAGCAGCTTCTGTCTAGGCGAGCGTCTCGGCCAAAACCATTCCGAGTGACGAATGCCGACCGCAGTTTGAAGAAGGGCGTCATGGCGGATGCATTGGAAGACCTGATTAACAAGGTGCGAGCAGAGGGAAGCAAAAAAAAAAAAGACCCCTAATTGAGTGTCCCGGCACCCACTTAATTCAGCATCGGTTGCGCACTGAACGTGACGCCGCTGAAAGCCAAAACGTCGGAACGAATCTGCTTCCTGACGAGATGGACTGCAGCCACAGTTCCCAATGAATGGGTCCGTTTGTGACCCGTGTAGGTCGGCGACTCCTTAAACGTGCCGTGTGCCAGCGGCCTTGTCCTGGAGGAAGATGGCACAGGTGTGGACACGGAGGAGTTCTTCATGACGCTGCCTGACAACACGGTCCTCATGGTGCTGGCGGAAGGGCAGAAGTGGACCCCGCCTCAGGTACATATTGCCCACTAAGGGGCGCTGCGGATCAGCAGTGTCCATCGCTTGATGTTTGGAAGCAGAGTTGATATCTGTGAGGTTCCCCCCCCGCCTTTTGACCTGCCTGCATTTCTCCAGAGCGCCCCCTCCAGAGACGAGCTCAGCAATCGCAGGCCGCAGCGCCGGATGGATGTGGCTAAGCTGACCTTTGACCTGTACAAAAACCACCCCAGTGATTTCATCGGCTGCTTGAATGTCAAGGCGACACTGTACGGCGTCTACTCCCTGTCCTACGAAGTGCGCTGTTCTGAGGCCAAAAAGATGTTGAAGTGAGTGCCCGACGTCCTACTGCATGGCGCCGTTCACGTGAGGAAGCCACGGCTCCTTCCCTCTCCGCCGACCTCTTGCATTGCTTCCGCAGCACGAATGATGATGAGCGCGGCAAGTACATGACGAGCTAAAGCCTGCGTGTGGGGCAAAAATCGTCCCGTGCAGAAGAGCGCATTCCTCTTCCAACTGGTGTGGGTGTGGCAGAGGTGGAATGGGCTCGATTCATTTTTATTTTTTTTCTGAGATGAATTTTGTCATCGCCAAAGAGGTGCCGGCGCTCCACTGTGGTGCAAACCTTGCGGGGAGAGGATGACGTTTCGGACCACTGGAGACCACCGTGTTTGTCACGCTTGTGCTTGACATCCGAAAAGAGTTCACGTTCGGTATCGGCATGGCGTGTTTGTCACATCGGTGCGTGGAATCAAGCGCCTCCTCTGGCGGGAAAAATGTCACGCGTGTTTGTGCGGTGCTTTCAGGGAGGCTTTGCGATGGACCGTCTTCTCCATGCAGGCCACCGGCCACATCCTGCTGGGCTCCTCCTGGTACATGGAGCAGCTCCTGGAGGAGGAAGAGGAGGAGGAGGAGATCCCTGAGGAGGGCCTGCCGCTGCGTCGGGAGAGCCCGATGGGTCGGCTGCAGAGCTTTCTGCTGCGTCGGGCAACCTACTGATGATGGAATCCGACAGAGTTGATGTTAACCTTTTGCTGCTGAAACCGCGTGCTCTTCTTGGATGTCGAATGTAATCCGCTGGAGATGAACAAATAAAGCCGAGTATTTTTAGTCCCCCCGCCCCCTTTTTCTTCACGTCTCAAGCTTCTGTATGGCAAAGTGGAGCCTGCCGTCGAGTGGCAACGGGTCCGGCTGTCTCTCCCCCGCCGCCCGAACTGTCCCCTCGCCGCTTCTGTGCAGTCACTTGCAGCGGGCTGGACACACACACACACAGGCATAGAGGGATGGCGGCACGTCCATGTGGATGGATCTTGGACAAATTGCTTGGAAGGACAACGGGGCGCCATACAGCTTTTCCAATGGCTGCTCTGTAAATGGTGTTGGCGGCAGAGCGCAAATGAATGGAAGCTGCGATTTTAGGTTAAGCCATACAGTACATAGCGATGAAATCAGGCAACTTTGGCCTGAGCACGTGGGTGTCACGCTTGGGAAATATGGCAGGAAAAACTTTTGACCGGTAGCAACCCGAATGGAGCCGGCCCGTGACGACCGACTTTGCTCGCGGTGGTGGCGTCCTTCTGTCACGCGCAGCCCTGAGCGCCGCTTGCTGTACACGAGAGATGTGGATTTGCAGACTGTCCTGATTTATTTCAAATCTGGGGGCCGACGCGGGAGTGGGTCTTGGCCCAGTCGCGGGCTTCGGGCCGCTGGATTTCTCCCAAGGGAGCGCTCCATGCACGCGGCAGGTAGAGAAACAAGCTTGGCGTGTTTTGCCAGATCAAAGCCTTGAGGCCGACACGAACAGAGGCTCTGTGTTGAGTGGGAACAACAAAGTAGTGAAAAAGCAGTGATGCGACGCACTTGTCCTCACCTTCGTGTCAGCGTACGGGCATGGCCTGAAGTCATTACGCAACAACGTGAACAAATGCATCTATCGGAGGCCACACGAACGCACTCTGGGACGTCCCCCACGGACTTTGTGCGGACATCATTGTTTCGGTCAAAAAGACTTTTTGATGACAGACAAAATGCAGGGCGATTGCCTGAGTACAACTCCGGGCATCTCTTTTCCGCATGCGTTCTACACCGGC
Source organism: Hippocampus kuda (assembly GCA_901007745.1). Lineage (NCBI taxonomy): Eukaryota > Metazoa > Chordata > Actinopteri > Syngnathiformes > Syngnathidae > Hippocampus > Hippocampus kuda. The sequence continues at coordinate 114,440 of CAAKHF010007585.1, forward strand.
ACTTTTGAGGCTGGGGGCACCCTGGACCAGGCGCCAGTCAATCATAGGCCATGTTTGATTCCTTATTCAATTCATTGGCTTGCGACCACTTCAGGGTCTACCCCGCCTAAGGCCCAAAGTCACCCGGGATGGGCCCCGGCACACCCGCGACCCTCCTAAGGATGAGCGCTTTTGGCGAATGGATGGATGGCTCTACAATTCATTGCAGTGGTTTTCCTCGTATGATGCCTTGGTGTCAATATTGCTCCCGGGCTCAAGAAGCGCAAGGCTGCAGACCCACTTGCTATGCCAACACTTAGATTTTATAGGATTGTTTGACTCGAGTGAACACGGCATATTGCACTCGGTTTTGAAACAAAGACAGTACACTTAACGTCACCAATCCAAAGACAACTGAGGGTGTAAATTTCCAGCGTGAATATGTTGCCGCCGAGATTGTTTTGCTTCTTGTTGACATCTCATGTCACCTTCGCAGGTGGCATTCAAATAATAGAATGGGAACCGTGCGCCCTCTTTTGACTGCATAAAAAAAAGAAATAGACAAAAAAAACCCCGAATGGATTGGGCTTGTTTCATAATGGTTAAACCTACAGCGGATCCCCTTTTGACAGTTCATGAAGCCGAGGAACGAATGTCGCGTGGGCTTTCAACTACACTGGTTGTATGCCGCCATCCAGTGGACTGATAAAGTCATTGCCGCCTGTCTGTTGGATGCCGTCCTTTTTCACGACTCGGTTCAAATCGGGCGTCAAATTCACCAGGTAAATGTTATTCGGGTTCTGGGCGCACGGTTTGTCGGCGAACTGATGTGGAAAGTAAAGATCTAAGTCTAAACTAGTTACCATCTACTTCGTTGTCAAGAGGAACAAGCAGGAAAGATGATCACGACGAAGGATGTCCTCTGTGCTGGACGTTCGGTTTATACCGTCAGCAAAAATGGATTTCACGAATTGCAATTTGGACCGCGTCAAATAGAACCGATGGAGAGATTAGTCTGCGTGGGCAACCTGATTTATGAGCCAAGAAGTATGCCCTCGTGGGTAAACAGGTGTGTTTGCGAAATAACATTTTTTAACATTCAGGGCGGCCCGGTGACGAGTGGTTAGCGCGTCTACCTCACAGTGCAGAGGTACCCTGTTCGATTCCAGCTACGGCCACCCTGTGTGGAGTTTCCATGTTCTCCCCGTGCTTGCGTGGGTTTTCTCCCACATTCCAAAAACAGGCTGATTGAGCACCCTGGGTGTGAGTATGAGCGCGGATGGTTGTTGGTCTCTGTGTGCCCTGCGATTGGCTGGCAACCGGTTCAGGGTGTCCTCCACCTACTGCCCGAAGACGGCTGGGATAGGCTCTCGCGCGACCCTTGTGAGGATAATGGATGCATGTTCACTGTCACTCGACACGTTTAAAATCCCTACGATGACTCTTAACACGTTTTGCCCGATGCGGAAGAAGGCTGCACAGCATTTATCAGCAAGAGTCTTCTTCGCGCGCTAGTCGGGATGTGTTTTGAGCGCACGATTGTGTAGCGCGCCCTCTTAAGACGTGGCGACATCCTCGTCGCAAACCCGATTTCAAATCCGCAAAATGTAACAAATCGCTCGTTTGTACGTTTCAGAAACACGAATGGCCGTAGATGCAATTTGTCAGTCTGTATAATGTGATCCAGGCGCCACCCCCTCCCCTACATACACACTGGTTTTCTTTTTTTTTATTCACTAGTCGTGTGCGTCCCAGCCGAAGAAGTGACGTGTGTTTAGCGGCTGGTGTGGTGACGTGTCTCTCTCGCTCGCTCTTTTCTCAACGAGCTGCTGGATGGAGCCACACTGACTCAAGGCAACACGACAACTGGTAACATTCACTCGGCGGAGTCGGCCCTAGGATACCATGGGAAGTACGTGCGGATTCTTGCAATTCCACCCAAATGTTGACGGTTGTTCGCCATGGACGATTGGCTGCGGTTGTTCTTTTGAAAATGTGAAGCGGATGGACGGCATGCTAATTGGCTAATCTAAGCTCTGGAGGTAGCAAGTCGAGCTAGCTTACGCCAGAGCGAATGGTCAACTTTTTACTCAGATCTCCGTCAAGGTGTTGAAGAAGTGAAACGTCGCGTCACGATCCGGAGCCGTTCCGAACATCGTCGCCATTATCCGACGCCAGAGTTTGCTGCTTTGAAGTCATTTGCGCATTCTGTTTGTGATTGAATGCTAGCTAGCCACACGCTAAAGGCTTGGCAACGTTCAGATTGTATTTAATAGGAGATCATTTTCTCGCCTTTTTCTTTAAAAAACCCATTTGTCTACGGGCCACCTGAAATGGATGGGATGAGAACATTCAATGGCTGTCAAAGTCTGTTTCGGTGGGAGTTGGCAGTAAGATGTTCGGGTCTCGCAAACGATATGCTGTTGATTTGGTTTGTTGAACCCGTCTTTTGAATCACCGTTTCTTATTCTGGCAGCAATACAAAAAAAAAAAAAAGGAACCACGCAACTCCCGTAGCATCTGCTAGCTGAACAGACGCTCACATTTGGTTTGTGTGGCAGCGGCTGGCTGAGTGATGACGTAGCATGCACGGCAGGTCGCGCTGTAACGAAACGGAGCGAATACGGACTTCGCCGTGATTGTTTAAAACATACCGTATTGTTATTCTTTTGCAGTTAAATTTTTGGAGGTCATCAAACCGTTCTGTGCGGTCTTACCAGAAATTCAGAAACCAGAAAGAAAGGTAAGTCAGTCGTAGATATGTAGCGTGTCTGCTCATCGCATACGATCAGGAGTATCACGGTTCATTGTTGCTATTTTTATAATGTGCCTCACAGATTCAGTTTCGAGAAAAAGTACTATGGACAGCCATCACGCTCTTCATCTTCCTGGTGTGCTGCCAGGTTAGTTTCTTGAGCGCTCTCTGATCTGTAAATGTGCCTTTTGGGGGTCTTTGTGTTGTACGTGGCAGGTAAACGTTGATTCTTTCTTCAAATTAGATTCCTCTCTTTGGCATCATGTCGTCGGATTCGGCAGATCCCTTCTACTGGATGCGAGTCATTCTGGCTTCCAACAGAGGTGCTTGCATGAAATATGTGCTTTGATTTTTGTCATTGGGCAGCACAGCACGTGTTTTCTCCGTGTTCTACGGCTTCCTCCCGCATACCAAACGTTTTCAAAAGCTTTTGAGGTCCATTGGAGATGCCAAATTGTCCCGTG
>CAAKHF010007585.1:117685-140550 GCA_901007745.1 Hippocampus kuda
GGGAGAGAGAGAGAGAGAGAAAGGCGAGGTAGGGTGAGAGAGAGCGAGAGAGAGAGAGAGAGAGAGAGAGAGAGAGAGAGAGAGAGAGAATGGGTTTGAGTATTTATTTGTTTGTCTGTGTGGGTCCCTGCAATTGCTTGGCAATTAGCCCATGATATGCCCCGTCTCTCCCCCCAAATCAGCTAGCATAGATTCACCACGACCCGAATGAGAGCAAGCGCGAAGCAAAAAGATTAACTATGTCACACACTCGAGACCGCTGACTTGTTTGCTTGTTCTTGGTTGTGACAGTCTCACTATCAGATGTGGTGGGTCGAAAGCCGTCTGTGTCAGCCGTCTGCTCACTGAGCGCGTGGCCCGCGGCTCTGGCGTGCTGACTGTGTTTGCGTCTTCAGGTACTCTGATGGAGCTGGGTATCTCGCCCATCGTCACCTCAGGCCTCATCATGCAGCTCCTTGCCGGCGCCAAGATCATTGAGGTGGGAGACACTCCCAAGGACCGCGCTCTCTTCAATGGTGCCCAGAAATGTACGTGTGTCCCCCTCCCCCTCCCCTCCAAGAGCTAGTTTTTGATGCCGGTCAATTTGTCGTGCGCAACACTGTTGGAAATAATCCTCTGCGTTGTGGCAGTGTTTGGCATGATCATCACCATCGGGCAGGCCATCGTGTACGTCATGACTGGCATGTATGGGGACCCTTCAGAGATGGGTGCTGGAATCTGCTTACTCATCATCATCCAGGTGAAAAGGAGTCTCACACTCTCCATTGCTTGAACGCTGCTCACTCAGGAAAGATTTTGAAGAGGCGCCATTAGTTTGCGGGCAACCCCAATCATTTCATCCCTGTGGCAAAAGTAAGGAAAAAAGAATCAAGTTTTTACGATGCGTACCATGATGCGTATCGAGCCACACAGATGCGGCATTTAAATCTGAATGTGAAATGTGACCGCGTCACCAAACATTTCTCGGTCTTGGGTACCGATCAGTGCGAAGTGGCTAGCGATGTTCTGGCCATTTCTGAAAAAACAAATGTAATTAATAGACATTGAGTGATGTGAAGACACTGAGTGTGATCACGCTTTCTCCCCATCATTCCACTGGTCAACGGCACATTTTGAGCAGAGGTGGCCTTTGGGTCCTTTAAACGTAGTTTTGTCGCTTAAATGGAGAGATTTTCTTGTTGTTTTCACATTTGACCTATAAAAGCTGCGCAATCCAGATTTTACCATTCATTTCTAATTTGTAGCTGCAAAGTTTGAGAAATGAATTCCACCTGTTGCCAAACCTAACCCTTAATTCAGCAATCTTATTTAATTTATGACCACGTTACTTTTGATTTGATGATGAAGCTGACCTGATGTGCTCGAGGAAAAATCGATGGAAGAAAAAAAGTAATGGAGAAAAAGTGACTCGGATCTGTGCTCATAAAAATGAGTACGGAAAAAAACGACATCAATAGTTGACCGGTGTTATCGCTGATTTAACAAAGTAGGCAAGTGATCGTTCTGAATATGTAACATCTTATTTCGACCACTCTCCGGATGTCAATAGCAGGGAACCAAACCAGCAGCATCCTAAAACCTTTGGCAAATGTATTTGCGGGTTTGAAATCCGATTGTGGAAAAAGACCTCGTTACCACAGGTGGAACCAATCCACGCGCGCACGCCTTTCTCGACTGTCATTTGCACAAAAATAAGGTCAGACTGTGTAAGCTTGACTGCAAATCACAATGCCCGATTGGACACTGGCACCTTAATACTTTGATTGGATGTCCATTTGCCACGTCAGGCGTTGTTCTTGCTCTTTACTCCCCCTGTTGGGGCTGCTGCTTGGAGCAAGTGTGAGTTAAAAAAAACAAACCCCAACCAAACGAACCAAGGTTGGACCGTATTGACTTGGCATATGAAGGCTGTCGACAGAGTCTGAGCGGTCGGCGTTTGCTGAAAGCGTCTCTGTTTGTTCAGCTCTTCGTCGCAGGTCTGATAGTTCTGCTGCTGGACGAGCTGCTCCAGAAAGGCTACGGCCTGGGCTCCGGCATCTCTCTTTTCATCGCCACCAACATTTGCGAGACCATCGTCTGGAAGGCTTTCAGCCCCACCACCGTCAACACCGGACGAGGTCTGGCCGCCGCTTCCGCACACCCCGAGCGCAGGTTCAAATGCGAGCGCCGGGCCGCAACTCAGCCCTCCTCCGGTTTGCGCAGGTACCGAGTTTGAGGGCGCCATCATCGCGCTCTTTCATCTGTTGGCTACTCGCACGGACAAGGTGCGCGCCCTGCGAGAAGCCTTCTACCGGCAAAACCTGCCCAACCTCATGAACCTCATTGCCACGGTCTTTGTGTTTGCGGTGGTCATATACTTCCAGGTAAGCGCGCACCCATAATGCCGTCAGTCTTCGGTGCGGCTCGCTCCGCCCGAAGCTTTCCGTCAAAGAGGTTTGCCCCGTACGCTGTCAGGGAAAAATACGACGCAGTTGGAAGCCAGTATTGAGCTTGTGCTTTTGTGGCTGAAGACGGCGTTTCTTCCAACCATTGGAAGCTCCGAATGCTCACGTCAAGTTCTGCGCCGCAGCGTTTCCGGGGATTTTCCCGCGTTCCGAATGGCGTGGCGACCGCCTCCAGCCAGACCGCTTGATAAGGCTCAAAATCAGCCACTTGGGTCAAAAGCGACATCAATCCGTTTCCACTTAGGAGCAGAACAACACAAAGCCAACGTCTACGTGATTGAAAACGGCATTTCGCAGTCCTCTTTCCATATCGTCTTGAAAGCACACGAGCCAGTGGCTTTGACAAGCACCGGCTAAATGAATTCACCTGACTCAGGCATACCGAGGAAGGTTTGTGCTGTTTCCGATGCCAAAACAACACGGCAGGCGATGGCTGCCTCCCTTGTGAGACCGCCATCACCAACTACAGGCCGGACACATTCAAAAGACACAAAGCAGCAGAAGAGAAGCAGTATATTAAAGATGGTCAAACTAAATTTGTAAATTTCCCCAGTGTGGGACAAATAAAGGATTATCTTATCTCTTAAAAAAAAAAAACAACCCTCAACTAATAAAGTTACAAAAACTAAAATAATATAGTGGAATGAAAAACTTGCCCGGGAAAGACAGAAAAGCAAGAACTGGAAAGATTTGTACCGGTCGGACAGGCACGACATTGAGCGATTCAGCGGGTGTCGTGTGTGTCTGCTGACCATGTCCCGAACCTCCGTCTCAGGGCTTCCGGGTGGACCTCCCCATCAAGTCGGCCCGCTATCGCGGCCAATACAACACCTACCCCATCAAACTGTTCTACACCTCCAACATCCCCATCATCCTGCAGTCGGCCTTGGTCTCCAACCTCTACGTCATCTCCCAAATGCTGTCGACACGCTTCAGTGGCAACTTCCTGGTGAACCTCCTGGGAACGTGGTCTGTAAGTGGGGGCCGGGGGGCAACGTCTCGAAGCACCCTTGTCGGTACGCGCCCCGCCCCGCCTCCAATTGGCTTCTCTTGTCCGACTTGCGCAGGACACATCGACCGGCGGGCCGGCTCGAGCCTACCCGGTCGGCGGCCTGTGTTACTACCTGTCGCCTCCGGAGTCCTTCGGTTCCGTCCTGGACGACCCGGTTCACGCCGTCATCTACATTGTCTTCATGCTCGGCTCCTGCGCCTTCTTCTCCAAGACCTGGATCGAAGTCTCTGGATCCTCTGCCAAAGATGTGCGTCTTGCGCGCGTGCGCGGGACTTGACCTTTCACCGAGGGCTCGCTTTCATGTTCCCTCTTGTTTGTCGGGTGGGCGTCAGGTGGCGAAGCAGCTGAAAGAGCAGCAGATGGTGATGAGGGGACACCGAGAGACCTCCATGGTGCACGAGCTGAACAGGTACGGATCCGGAAACGGATCTCTCCCCTCGCTCCCCGCGAGAAACGCCCGTGAACTGGATGGCATCAGTTGAAGTTTCCTTTCCTGTTTTGCAGATACATCCCCACCGCTGCTGCCTTCGGGGGCCTTTGTATAGGAGGCCTCTCTGTCATGGCCGACTTCCTGGGCGCCATCGGCTCCGGCACAGGAATCCTCTTGGCTGTGACCATCATCTACCAGTACTTTGAGATCTTTGTGAAAGAGCAGAGCGAAGTGGGGAGCATGGGCGCGCTGCTCTTCTAGAAAATGCCAAGTCGACCATGTGCAGCACCTCCATACCGTGTCACTCTTGTGCGTTCCGTCTGTTTTTTTTTGGGGGGGGGGCAGTTTGCACTATCAGTTCATTTTGCATCGGGGATTAATTATTTGACACCTTTTGTCTCTCTTGCATTGTCAAGAGACCCATTTTGTTTTCTCCCTGCTTTGAACTTGGTATTGTCGCCAGTCCATTTCTTTTACGCCTTACCATCACGGAGGGCTCGACTGGCCCACCAACTGTTTTCATCAGTGGAAGAATCCCTCAACGTGTGTGCGTGTGCGTGTGCGTGTGCGGAGCTGTCTTAGACTCACCTTGGGCATTTTTCCACTAAGAACACTATGACAAAACATGAATTCCAGGCATTAGGATGTCTCAAGGAAAGCCATGTCAGTCATTTGATGGGGAGTTGTGAGCGAGATGCGATGAGTATGAACAAAATTTTCTTCTTTCTGTTATCTGGGCAAGTTGCTCACATTTACCCATGACGTTTGTATTCTCAATGATGGACTGTTCATATTCACTCTGGTCCTCTCTTCTATAGGTAGGACACAGTATGTTTGTCCTATACCTCTGGCTGGTAAAGTAAAGTTGATCGTCTGAACTGTCTTGCTCTTTCATTCCCGGACTGAATCACTGCACAAAACTGCATGGTGGGTCAGTAAGACGGTCGGTTTGATATGGATGCAAAGCGGGGGTTCATTTTGGTTTTTACTATTATGTAACAGACATAACTGTTATTAAAAGTTTTTTTTCCAACAATTGGAAATGTTTTGCCTTCATTGAAAATTTTCTTGATAGCATGTCTTACTTTAGATCGACTCTAAAAGTGGCAGTTCTATTCCGCTCGGGAAACCCCCCCCCCCCCCAACTAAAAATCAAACATTTAACACATCACCAAGGTCCCAAGTATTGACTCGCAGCACAAATGCACCAAGACGTTCGCTGTTCCTCAAACTCTTGATTTTGAAAACTGATTGCGCATGCTTCCTCCTTGTACCAGAAGTCTCCAGTTGAAGGAATTGATTTGGAAAAAGGCAGGCAGGCACATATTATCAACAGAGTGCACAGGGGTAAAGATTAAACATTAGAAGCCCACACCCCACTCAAGCGCTTGTCACTTGTATGAGCAAGTGCCCAGGGTCCAGCGAACTGATTTCGACAGTAAGTCAGCACTTAAAAGCAAGCGAAACACAAGCCAAATTTAGTTGGGGGGCTTGAAAGAATATTTGCTATTGTTACTTGTGATCCACATCACCCGTGAAACAGAGAGACGGTGAATAAAAACCGGATGCAATTATAAACCCAATTCCAATGAAGTCGGGACGTTGTGGTTAAACATTAAAAAAAAACGGAATCCAATGATTTTTCTCATCACGTTCAACTTTCACTGAATACAGTCCAAAGACAATCTATTTGGGATAGGGTCGTGTTTACCGATGTGTTACCTCACCTTTTTCCTTTTCAACATTCAATAAACATTTGGGAACTGAGGAAGGACACTAATTGTTGAAGCTTTGTAGGTGGAATTATTTCCCATGCTTGCTTGACGTTCAACAGTCCGGGGTGTCCGTTGTGGTGTTTTCAAAGGGAGACGGGTCCGGAGTGCAGGCAGGCCAGTCGAGTACCCGCACTCTTTTTCCGAGCGAGCCGCGCTGTCAGAACACGCGCGGGATGTGCGTCAGCATAAACCGGGGCGTCCATGAAAAAGCTGTTGCTTGCAATTTGCAAAGTGCGTATGTCAAACTAGTAGAATTTACGTGACGAAAAGACAGAAAATAACCGACTAGTAATCGATAAATTATTATTTTTGTAGATAGATGAGCATGCAAAAGGCGAAGTACAGTCTGGAAGAGGTCACGCCGGTCGCGTGACGTCATCACCCCGCGCCGCTTCGCGAGCCGCTCAGGTGGAGAAGCTGAGCGCTGTGGAGGCGAGGCCGGGAGGCGATCCATTCAGACCCGGCAGTTAGATGAAATCTTGCCCTTTGTTGAGTCTTTTCCCTCCGGCCGACTGTCTTTCACCTCGGCGGACGGACGCCAAGAGTAGCAGACATGTCTTACTGCAGGCAAGAAGGTAAAAACCGAAGAGCGTTCATTCGTCTGAGCGCGCGCGTGTGCTATGTCACCGTGCTACTGCCATGCTAAGCTAACGTTCCACTGCCACCCGACTCGCTCACCGATTTACTGGTTGACTGGGTTCATCCTCTCATTAGTACCTGGCTAGATTTGGAGTGCAGTGTTTGGGTGCCGTTTGCACGCCTTGATCTGGTCTGGCACACGTGCCGTTATATCGACCCAATTGGTAGTGACAGAAATGCCGCATGGTTCGGCGTTGTGCTTCCAGGTAAAGATCGTATTGTCTTTGTGACCAAGGAGGACCATGAGGCCCCGAGCAACGCCGAGCTGATCGCAGACGATCCAGATGATCCGTATGAGGAGCAAGGTTGGTCCAGAGCGCCGAGGTCTTCAGTTAGGCCACTTCCCGTGGGTGTCAAAATGATCCATATTTCGATAAGCCGTGTGAGCGAAACCCTCAAACGACTGTGTGTGTGTGTGTGTGTGTGTGTGTGTGTGTGTGTGTGTGTGTGTAGGCCTCATCCTGCCCAACGGTGACATCAATTGGAACTGCCCATGCCTCGGTGGCATGGCCAGCGGACCTTGCGGCGCTCAGTTCAAGGAGGCCTTCTCATGCTTTCACTCCAGTCAGGAGGAGGTGAAGGGCTCCGAGTGCATCCACCACTTCCGGAACATGCAGGAGTGCATGCAGAGGTACCCGGAGCTCTATCCTCAGGAGGAAGACCACGAAAGCTCTGATCGGCCGGAGGCCAACTCTGCCCCCGACTCGGCCGAGGACCCGCCCTTAACGCCTCAGGCGGTCGCCGGTCCAGCCGGCTCACCGGCAGCCAGCCGGACGGCCAGCTAAAATCAAAAGTCAAATCTCCTGGCTCTTCAGTCTCTGCGTGCAAGCCCCGCAGCGGCGCTTTCTTGCGTCGATTGCAGCCCTCTTGACAGTCGAGCAACCAAAGAAGGCCCACCTGCACTGCAGTGGCGTTCGTGGGCAGCACCAGAAGATGAACTTGAAGCGTGGTGGCGATTGATGCGCAACTGTTCCTGGAAGGTCCCGTCCGTGCACTCCGGCCACCTGTTCAAAAAACAGCCACTGCAACAAAACATGCTCTCATCAGAAAAAAGCCTCTCCATTTCCAAACTTTCCAAATGAGCGTCTGTTGTTTGGTACCGGATTGTGCATTAAAAAAACAGCAAGCGCTCTCACACCACAGCGCAAAGAATAACTCTGGTCCGAGACTGCCTGACATCTTGTTTAGCGACAATCCTCTGTTCTTCCTTTGCTTGCCCGCCGCAGCCTTGCGCTTTTTCATCGACTTTCAGTGAAGGCGTTGACACGAAAGCGTGCCTCGGGCTGCCCCACAAAGCCCGACGACATGTCTTGATTTCACCGCGGATCAACTTGAGTCGAGCAGTCCGTTATTGTAGTACAGGATCACGCCACACGGTGGCGCCTGTTGGCTACGCTGTCCTCGCTCGTCACTTCTTGCTTAAACATCCGGAGTACACTTTTTTTTTTCTTTAGTTGTGGACATTTCTTTCGTGAAGAATAAACACGTGTTTGTGGAAACTCAACTTGGTTTTGTTCCGTCGGCCGTCCAAGGCCACGCGTTCGGGACTGCTTTCGTCCACGTGTTGCAAGGGCACATGCACGCGCCGACCGGACCCCTTTCAGGAGAACGCAACGCGGTGGTCCCAAACGGCGCGGACTGGAAACGCGCGTTAACTGAGCGCGCTACCGAATCGTCGGTCGTCGAGGCCGATTCTCCTTTTTTATCGAGTGCTCTCTTCCAACGGCGAGGCGAGCCTCCTTTTCCCACGTCGTCCGGGCGGGGGTGAGCGCGCCGTGCGGTGTTTTGTGCGCGCTTCCGAGCGTCAACCGGCTGGGCGTCACGTGACCCCGTCTCCACGACAACCGTCGAGGCGTGCACCGGCAAACTGAGATTTCTCACGCCGAGCGAGCTTCGTCCAAGGAGATACGACGAGGGCGACGCTCGCTCGCGCTGGCTGCGGAGGACGTGCGCTGTGCTTTTGCGTTGCTCCACAGAGAGAACCGCACATCGGCGACTGCGGGTATGCTTCGCAATGCAACGTCTGCATTTTCCGTGCGCCGAAATATCCCGAACGCGACGGCGTTTTATGTCCGGCTGCGGTCTGTAGGTCAATTCGAAGTCACCTGCTCTCAACTCAAGTGTATTTCTCGAGCTGAGTCAAAAGCCAAAGAAATGAGTTTTCATTCTAGTTTGAAAGATGGCCGAGGGGGGGGGGGGTGTTTGACCCGAACTTTCTCCCTTGCGGCTCGAATGACGCGCGGGGCGACGCGACCGACGACGAAGCGCGTTTCCAAGCCGCGACGTCATCGGCGATCGAGAAGATCCCCCCGAAGAAACTCGCCGTTCCGTTCGCAACTGCGTTCGGGTGGGTGGCCAAAGCCAGGTCGACGCCCGCGGAAGAATGAGCCAAGGACGCCGGGCCGTGTCGCTCGTGTGCTCTTTGGACGCCTTGACTTGACGCCGGACGCAGCTGGTCGACGTCGGCAACCCGCCCCGCCTCTTCGGAGGTGCTCGAAAATAACGCCAAAATAAGGTACGCTACGTCACTCGAAGTAGGCCGTTGGCAGCGCGACACTCGTCGCCACGTAACGAAGCGCGAGGTGGTTTGTGGAAGCCGTCGGCGCGGGCCGGCTTTATGGGAAGGGCTCTCGAACGTGGGCCCGACGCTACGAACAGCGACGTCATTCACGGGCGGAACTGTTGGCAAATGATTCCAAGACTCGGCTACTGTATAGCTCTTCTGTAGCTCAATGGAGAAGGTAGCGTCCGAACTCTCAACGTTGTGGCCGACCGCACACCCGGAAACAACCCCCTGCCCCTCACACGGAAGCTACTCACAAAAAGTGGGCGACTTTGGGCTTTTGAGTGACATTGTTCTCCAACCTGTGCCGGTGAACTTCATTTGACCTCTGAACCACAGAATGTGCATCGCGGCCATGCGCTGGCCTTGGTTTACGGTGCCCGAAAGTAGAAGCCGAAGAGCGCAGCTCGCCACCGGGCTCTGGATGGCCTTTTGCCACCGGGAGTGCAGAAACTGTCACCCATCCAACAGGGCTTCACCCAAAGCAGGGGAGCAGGGAATCGCCCCGTCAGAAATCTCTGCACCCACCCTGTCCAGCCCCTTTTGGCATTTTCTTTGATCCCACCTCTTCTCCCCCCACGTATCAGCTCAAGCCACCGTAAAGAAACAAATCACGGAGGTCATACAGTGACTACCAGGACGTGTGGAATCAACAGTTGAGAGAAAGTCAAATGAAGTTCACCCGTAAAGGTCCAAGCGCATTTTCGGTTGGTCGTCAGATGTCACCCGAAATCCCAAACGTTGCGTCGAAGCGTGATCATCCGAGGCGGCGCTCCCCTCGTCAGCGGAGAGCTCTTCCGTCCTGACGCCTTCCTGTTGGCCGTGTGCTTCTTGTTTGTCAAGCTTGAGATGGAGGGGAAACATTTGCCCGGCTTCGGGACGTTCGGGCCCCATTCGTCCCCGGCGACTCCGAAGGACGGGCCGTCCGCTCAAGGTCACAGACACACGCTCCCCCCGGTCCGAAAAGGACCCGCCACGAAACAGAAGGGCCTCTACTCGGATGTGTTCACCGCCCTCAGATTTAAGGTAACGCCACACGCAAAATCTCAGCCCGCTAGCGTCGCGTTCTTTGGCTGTTCGGGCGTTGTGCGTGTTCATCGCCAAACTCTGTTGACTAATCAGACTTGCGCGGAGGAAGCGGACAGCCAGGAGCGGGTGTCCACCCTTGACTTCAGCGATGATGATGGTTCATCAGGTAAGGAGGTCGGGGCCGTGCGATTCAAAACCAAGGCCGGGGGTCACGCCGGACCATCGTCGGGTCGCACGCCGGGCATTGGAATCTGGACTCGGCTAATGGTTCTGTCCATCAACACCTACCGCAATGAGAGGCCGAGATTCTTCCAGGAGTCCCGCACGACAGGGGGTCAGCTATGCCTCCAATCACCGGACTGGGGCGGTACAGGGTCAAAAGTCCACCGGAACAGGCCGGGATGGGCGGCGTTTTCACCGGACGGGACGCTGTGGGGATTTTTTGCTGCGTCGCCCTCCAACTACACTTCATACTCTTCTAACAATGTGTATTTTTCACATCATCGTGAGGCCCAGTAGGGTTTTTTTTTTTCCGGCTAACAATGTTAATTAACTGTGTTGTGCAGAAGGAAACAAAGTTGTTTGAGAACTGCGGCTCACTTCATCACACAGCGCTTGGTGACCTTTTTTGAATTTTTTTTTATCTTGCACTCAACAGATACTCCCATCTGTTGACAAAAACAAACCTCAAACTAAAAAAGTCAACTAAAACAAAGCATTTTTGAAAAAGTAAAAACTCACCAACCTGCTCTAAAAGCTAATTGCAACTGAGTGAATAAACAAAAAAAGCCAAAATGTTTCCATTTTGGCTTTTTTTGTTTGTTGTTTGTTTGTTGTTTTTTGTTTGTTTGTTTTTTGTTTGTAAAAAAGAAATCCCAGAAGAAAAAAAAATCGTACTGTTCTGAAAAGTGCCCACCCAGCTCTTCGAACCCAGAGGGCTGCAATTCGAGGCATGTCTTTTCAATTTGCTGCATCGTGTAAAACAAGCGGGCGCAAGTGCAAAGCAAGATGACTGAACTCAGTGTCGTCGTCGTCGTGGTGGAGAAAATCTCACTCTGTGCCGACACGGCAGGGATTCCGATCATGCGCCGCGCTTGTCTCTCTTTGGTCTCCTCAGACTCCAAGTCTCCGTTTGCCAAATACAAGTTTGACGACAAGGAGTATTACGGCCCCTTTTCCAAGCAACTCCTCACGTCTTACTTCAACTGCGGCGCAGACACGCCGAAGGTCCAGATGCCCTACAAAACCGTTCCTGGCAAGAGCCCTCGCGATTTAACGAAGGAGAGGTGGGGACCGAGAATGCGCAAGTCCTCTTCCTCTCTGACTGTGAGAAATATTGGAGAGCAAAGTCGGGGACGGGTTTGCGACCCGTTGCGAAAATCTCACGTCTTCCCCCAAGGTGTCGAAGAGAATACCTGAAGATTGATTTTGAGAAGCTGCTGGCGAACAAAAAGATCGACTCCAATCTCCTGATGCCACGCCCCTTGGCCGGTAACGACGAGCGTCTTATCGTGTCGCCCTACCTTCCCCTCGAGGTGAGCCCGCCCGCCCCCGCCGCCGAGTGACGCGGCGGGGCTCTCGGCGCCTTCTTCTTCTTGCCGTATTTTTCGCTGCCATCCGTTGTGACGTTTTCCTCGCAGATATTTGACAACGTGGAGTTTGACTGCCGGACTGCGGAAGACTGGCTGGTCCTGGGGAAAAGCGAAGGATCGCCTGGCAGAAAACCAATCCCGGCAAAAGCATTGCTGCCGACGGACGATGCGGTCGCGTCGGGTAAGATGCCTGCGAAATGAAATGAAAAAACATAAAAATTGCGTGCGGAGGCAAAGTCGGGAGAGTCTCAACAGCCCGTCCGTCGTCAGACAACGGCCAAGCTCCGCCATCGTCGGAGTACAGCTGGCATTTAGTGGGAGTGCTCGACTACAGCAGGGAGAAGTGTCAGTACTTGGTGGAAAAGGTTTTCCCAAACAGCAAGCTGAAAGAAGGAGAAAGGAATCGCCCCGGTAACGTCGCCGAGAGCGCCGCGCCCGGCCCGGCCTCGGCCTTTGCCCCTAAAGAGCCGCTGGCGTGTTTGTTTCCCTCTCGCCGTCGTTCAGATGTCAAGTGCCTCCAAACGGGCAACAGGCACTGGATTCCCCGCATCAGGCTGCTGTTCAGTGCCGAGGACCCCCGCGTCTTTGTGCGGCGCATCCAGTTTGCCATGCGCCTGCGAGCCAACTCCGAGGCCCTCATCCTCTACAACCTGACGGTGGACTGCATGCCCATCTGGGACGAGACGCCGTCCATCGATCCGCACTGCCTCCGCCGGATCCAAAGACGAGCGCTGGCGGGCTCCGGCCTCAAACTGGACATGTAAGTCATCCCTCGGCCTTTCTCTGCGCGCTTTTCACATCTTTTGGGGGTTTTTTTTCGAGAGAATATGATATGATATGATATGATATAATGGCTCGGTCGCTCGGCACGACCCGCAGCGTGAAAACGTGTGTGGAGGGGCTGGCCAAGGAGGTGAAGCTGGAATACGACCGCACGATGAATCGCTTCATCTTGGACAAGAGCGTGGTGAGCCACCCGCAGGAGTTTGCGCACATCGCGCTGCCGCACGAGGAACCCCGCCGCGTGCCAATCAGAGGTAGAGGAGGCGGAGTTCCTCGATTTCACGCGGAGGCGCGCCAACCCTCTCCCTCCGAGCGGCACTGCGGCCAACGCCTGTTGTCCCCCACCAACCCCCCCACCCCCGCGCAGGCTGCGTGACGGTGCCCGCCTTCGACTACAAGAAGAACCAGGCGGCGTTCTTCACCAAGTCCATGCTGACGGAACCGAAAGTCATCTGCACCTTGTCGGAAATCCGCTCCGAGTGCAACAAGCTGGCCAATATGAAACTCTTCAACGTCTCCTTAACCAAACCTCTGCGACTGGACGAGTTTGAGGCCAACCAGACCCAAATGCAAACTCAGGTAAGACTCGGCGTCACCGCGCGAGCGCGCGAGAGCCGAGAGTTCTTCTCCAGCGTGTCGCCGCCGTCGTTTTCAGATCAGCTTGTTTCTGCGGGAGGCCTGGATGCTCACCGTCACTTACAGTCTCCGTCACAACCTGGAAACGGTCGGCAAAGGCGCGTACAACATGAACGAGACTCACTGGGGGATGCACAAGGTTTCCAAGCTGAACAAACTGCTGGCCGTGGTGCACTACAACCTGCAGGACACTCTGCGCAACCTCGTGGAGGACTCGCTGCTCGGCCTGAGCAAGCTGATTCTGGACGCGTGCTGCAGCGCGCTAACGTGTCCCGATGACCTGGTGTGGGGGGACGACTACATCAGCAGCCCCTACAAGTAAGGGGGGGGAGGGTGCGCCTTCTCCTCGTGCTCGCCGCGTGGCGTTTGGAAACGACCGCTCTCGCCATCGCGCTTTGCAATGCGCAAGCACTGAAAAAGAACAGTACAAACGATTCTCTTGCATAAAAATCACCATTCAAGGACGGTACAAAGCCGGTGGACAAGAAACTGACCTCAAGTGCCTGCTCTCGCCCTCACTCCAAATTTAGGCACAGTGTTTGTCTTGCATATCATCCCAAATCCGCAAGACACCATTATGCTTACTGACCAGGGACGTGCGGTCAGGGGAGGCAGGTGAGGCAGAGCCTCTCCTCTAAATGCGCATTGCATTGCGCAATCATCACAAACTGGGTTGAAACGTGCAACTGGCTCGTGCTGCTTGTTGTATATCTGCATGTTGCAAATATAATGTTTAGCCAATTAAATAAGCTAGCCTTTTTGCTTTATATATTTGTAAATCTGACACGAAAGGAGTCAGTGCCTCACCAATCATGAACCTCACCGCACGCCACTGTTACTGATGTAGCGTAGGGCGGCACGCCGGTCGACGGAACTCGGCCGTCTCCTGCCCGTTTTTCGATCACTCTCTACTCCCGACACACCCGATGTGAACGCAGATCAGCTCATCGGCAAGCTCTGTCAGTGGCCCGAAACGATCATGAACAATTGAATCCGGTGTGTTGGAGTCGGGACGGAGGGAAAAAGGGGCAGGAGACGGCTCCGAGGTGGTGGCTTCCGTTCCTGGCCTTCCTGCGTGGCTTTTTTTTCCCCCGGGTACTCGGGTTTCCTCCTGCATTCCAAAAACACACCGGATGGCACGGATGGGGTCTTTGCGTTGTTCATCGAGCCCGTGGAAGAGGGTTGCGGGGTTCCTCTTTGGCTTGCCATTGGATGTGCCTTTGTTTGTCGCGCAGGCCAAAGAACAAGCCTCTGTTCCTGGTGGATTTAGTCCTGAATGAGACGGGCGTCCATTACAGTACACCTCTGGAGAATTTTGAGGCCTCCATTTTCAACCTATTCAACGAGGGCATTCTGGTCACGCACAATATACCGATGCTCGATAAGGTAAAGCCCAATATCCTCCACGTGCCAGTCAAGCGCGAAGTCCAGCGTGCTTTTCGTAAAATCTTCTTCTTCGTATTGAGCGAGTTGTCCGTCTTGACGTGAGTCTCTCCCGCGCGTCCCGCAGTTTTTAATGAAGAGGCTGCTGTTCGGCGACGACCCCGTGCTGGAGTCGGTCCATCTTTGTGAACCCAAAGTCTCCCGCTTGAGAGAGAAGATCTGCACGGCACTCAAGAAAGCGGTCATTCCCCTCAAGGCTTACGCCGCAGAATACGTCAAGTACATCGAGCTGTACAGCTTAGATATAGAGGAGCACTTCATGTAATTTGCCTTTTCCCGCCCGAGACTCGAACGGCGGCCCCCGCGGCGCCAGTCCTCGGTCCAAGACCTTCGCTGTCTTCGCAGATCCAGCAGCGACGACGAGAAGCCGTCCAAGGTCGTGAAGATGGAAGTGGAACAGCATCTCAAAGACAAGGAGGCGCTCCAAAGCTCTCTGCCATCCTCCATCGTCATCGGTGCGTTTATCGTACATGTCGAGGGGGTACGGCAAACTCTCATCAACAAGAAAAAGGATTTGGCCATCGCGACTTTGGAGCACTACGCCGACAAGCTCAGAAGGCGGATGGAAGATGTAAGTCGGCCGCCTCCCATCGTCTGACTCGTCTTTGATGGACGGAACTGCAGCGGCCTTCTGGGAAACGTGTGCCTGTCCAGGAATGCGATGAGTTCAACACCATCGGTCACGCGCTGAGCGACCATCCCAACTCCATCGAGGACCTGACGGAGAAGAGGGACTGGATGAAACAAATCCCCGACCAGCTCAAGAGTTGCAAGGTGCCCCCGAACCCCATCGCTTGGCTCTCCGTCTCCCTTGAAGTGCACTTGATCAGAATCTTTCTTTTGCCGCCTCCCTCAGGAACGCGTTGCAAAAATTCTGTCCGAGTATGAACTCTTTGAAGAATTTTACTACTCTTTATCAAATGAGGATTTTGTTAAAAAGTAAGTATGCCCTTTTATTTATTTTTTAATCATGCATCCTGGCCGCAACATAGGGCAAACCATGCGCAATTTAATGATATCCGATAAGGCCTGTAAAAAAATAAAATACAAATTATATATATATACTGTATATCATCATTGTTTTTCTGTCGGTGGAGGAGCATTTATTTGTTCCGCCCCGTCGGCGTATGCAAAAATAGATGAGCAAAGACCTGTTTGGAATGAATGACTGATGCTTTTCTGGCGGGCTTATGGCAAGTCGGGTCCGGTGATGAGTGCGGGAATGTATTTTCCCAGGTGGCGTGCTATCGAGTGGCCCCAAAAGATAATCAGACAGATCGAAGAGGTGACCGCCCATCTTGTGGAAGAAGAGGAGCGCTTCCAGAAGATCCAGATCGCCGACCAGGACATCTTTGAGCAGCGCATCGAAGCCGCTGAGGTCCGCTCGGCCGCGCCGTTTCTTTCGCGACCCGATGGAGCCGCCCTTCCTAGCTAGCTTCCTTCCGATTTTGTCTTTCAACGGACGGCTCGATCTCAAAGTGTTTGTAGCCCAGGCGGATCTGGGTCTGTCGCAACTTCTAAGACGAATTGCTCCGATGAAGTTCAAGCCGCCGCCCGTGTTTTCCCAGATGCTGGTTGGGAAGTTCACCGGTTACGCGGATGTCGATCATGCCACTGAGATAGCCAACGAGGTGAGGCGGGCGAGTAAGGAGCTGAAAGAGTGCCAGGGTTTGGCGCAAACCTACAACACCAGAGAGCGCTTGTTTGGTACTCCCGTCACAAACGTGAGTCCGGGAACATGCGTCGCGCCCAAACGAACCGGCGAACCGGGTCGTAGCGTGACGACGTCTTGTCTGACTTGGCTCTGCTCGCATCAGTACGACCGTCTGCACAAAATGGCCAAGCAGTTCCAGCCGTTCTTTGACCTCTGGACCACCACTTACGATTGGACCCACCGGCACGAGAGCTGGCTCAATGATCCGCTGACCTCCATTGACCCCGAGCTGCTTGAGCGCAATGTGACAGGTGCCCTGGACACCATGAATAAATGTATCAAACAGTTCAAGGACAACCCCGGTGAGTCAACTCGGCGAGTAATGGGTGGTTGTCGCCGACTCGATTGGGTGATGACGACGAAGATGCTGATTGCTTGCTTGCTTGCTTGCTTGCTTGTTCCTAAGCTGTCTACTCTTTACCCCCCGTTGCACTAGACTGCAAAATGGTGGCGTCTTTAATCCGCGCCAGGATCGAGGAGTTCCGTCCTTACGTTCCTCTGGTTCAGGGTCTGAGGAACCCGGGGATGCGAATGCACCACTGGGAGGCCCTTTCGCAAACCATTCAGATCAAAGTGGTGCCCAAAGCCAAACTGACCTTGTCCCGCTGTTTGGAACTGGGGCTGCAGAACCACATGGACGCCATCGCGCAGGTGGCCGAGACCGCCGGCAAAGAGTACACCATTGAGCAGGTAACCGAGCGGGAGCTTGTGGCGTTTGTGGAGGGACGTGCGCACGCGGCGACCCGTCGAGACCCGGCCCCCGACGCCGACATGCTGCCCGTCTGTCGCCCTCGTCCAGGCCCTGCACAAAATGAAAGCGGAGTGGTCGGCCATTCTCTTTGACCTGATGCCGTACAAGGAAACGGGCACCTGCATCCTGAAGAGTCCCGACGAAGCCTTGCAGCTGCTGGATGACCACATCGTCATGACGCAAAGCATGTCCTTCTCCCCCTACAAGAAGGCCTTTGAAGCCGAAATCAACAAGTGGGAGAGCAAACTCAGAACGACCCAAGTAAGCGCCAAAGGATGGCGGGCGGGCGGGCGGCCGGCCGGCTCGGTGGCTCACGGGCTCATCTTGTGCTCCCGCCGTCCGGCGGCGCTCGCAGGACGTGCTGGAGGAGTGGCTCTTATGTCAGGGTTCTTGGCTCTACCTGGAGCCCATCTTCAGCTCCGACGATATCAACGAACAGCTGCCCGTGGAGGGGATGCGATACCAACAAATGGAGGAAATTTGGAAGAGAATCATGAAAGGTGCCTCCGATAACCCAAAGGTCAGTCCCACCGCCGCAAATGGCGGCCAGGCGATTCCCGGGAGCCGAAAATAGTACTCGTCTCTTCTCGTTGGTGCCCAGATCATCGAATTCTGCCCGGGGCCTCACCTGCTCGACAAACTGAAAAAGTGCAACGTCCTTTTAGAACAGGTGCAAAAGGGCCTGAGCGAATACTTGGAGATCAAACGAAACGCCTTCCCCAGGTAAGCCCGATCCAGAACGAGAACCGACGAAAGGGAAGACTCCAGGCTTCCTCGAGTTATTTGCTCCTCACCGAATCGAGCCGTTTCTCCGCACATGAAGACGACTCCGGATGACGTTGGCTCAACCTTTGTTTTTTTGCAGGTTCTACTTTCTGTCGGACGACGAGCTTCTGGAAATTCTGTCTCAGACCAAAGACGCCACCGCCGTCCAGCCGCACCTGCGCAAATGCTTTGAGAACATCGCACGGGTGGGTGTTTTCCCGAGCGCTCTTTCAAATCCGACGGGATGCCCGCCAACTCCTTTGCCGCGCTTTCCTCTCGCTCCTCAGCTGAAATTCCAGCCGGACCTTCTGATCACACACATGTACTCCGGAGAAGGCGAGGAGGTCCGGCTGGCCGTGACCGTCATGCCCACTGGCAATGTGGAGGACTGGCTGAGAGAGGTGGAGAAATCCATGACGGCTACGGTCAGGGACTACATCGATCGATCGCTCCGAGTTTATCCCGAGGTGAGCCCCTTTCACTTCAAAGCTCGCCAATCGAGTCTTCTCGCTCGCGTGTGCGGGGATTCCCCCCAAATTGTTTTGGTGCGTTTCAGAAACCCCGCGAAGAGTGGGTTTTATCGTGGCCCGGGCAAGTGGTGATCGCTGGCTGTCAGGTCTACTGGACCGCGGAAGTGTCGGAGGCTTTGGAGCAGGGGGACTTGGCCGACCGTCTTTTTCCTCAGCTGCAGAAACAGGTGCGCAAGAAAAAAAACAAAAAAACTGTACAGCGCCGTACCGTGAATGCGGGACACGCTCGCCGGAGCGCGTGCTTCCATTTCTTTTCTTTTTTTTTTTTTTGGCACAGCTGGGTAACCTGGTGCACCTGGTGAGGGGCGGCGTATCGAAAATGCAACGAGCCGTGCTCTCCGCCCTCATCGTCATCGAGGTGCACGCGAAAGACGTGGCGGCCAAACTGGTGGAGCTGGCGGTGTCCAGCGTCAACGACTTCGAGTGGATTAGTCAGCTCAGGTTCTTGGGCTCGTCTCATTCCTTCCGCGCGAGTCCGCCGCCCTGTCGTGATATTCACCCGCGCAAACTTTGTAGGTACTACTGGGCCAGAGAGGACCTGTACATCCGAGCGGTGAATGCCGAGTTTTTGTATGGATACGAGTACCTGGGAAACTCGGGACGACTGGTCATCACGCCGCTCACAGACAAGTAGGCTTTTCTACCGAGGACGCTGACCCGCCGAGCGCACGTCTCACAAAGGCCACGCGTGTGGCCGGCCTCCTCGGACACGCCCGGCCAATCGGGACAAATGCCATTTTAACCTCTCGGGTGCATTTTTCCGCCTCCCTCAGATGCTACCTGACCCTGACGGGCGCCCTTCACCTCAAGTTCGGAGGAGCTCCCGCCGGTCCGGCGGGCACGGGAAAAACAGAAACCACCAAAGATCTGGGAAAGGCTCTGGCCATCCAGACGGTGGTTTTCAACTGCTCCGACCAGCTGGATTTTATGGCAATGGGCAAGTTCCTCAAAGGCTTGGCCAGGTAAGTCTCGGCACCTCCCCCTTTGACTCCCAACGGGAAACCGGCGTGGCAAACCGCGGGCCGTGTTTTGGTGACCGGCACACATCCGGCGTGGCGCGTGGCACGTCTTTGCGCCGAGGTTCGTCCTCATCCCCGCTCTTGGTCGTTGCTCGGACGAGCGCAGACCGGCAGGTCCGCAAAAGGGAGGGCCGCGCCACCGTCCGCCCCCCCTCCAGGCCAACGCAGCGGCTCCTTTCATTCCCCGTGGATGCGGCGGACTCGCGTCTCGACATGGCGGAAGCACATCCGCTCTGTGAAGCGGACCCTCGGAGACCGCCGGCAACTCCCCATTGGCGGTGTGCCTCCCGTGCCGCCTGGAGAACTGGTTTCAAGAACGCAAGGCAATGATTCTGAACGTAAGACATCTGACATCGGAGCTCGGGAGTTGTGCGCCACGATCCAATTCGGTAAAAATTCCCGCCGGATCGGCCGCGTGGAGATGCGGTCCGAGTCGGGACGAGAATCGACCGACTTTCTGCCATCAAGCTGTCACTCCGCTGCGCGCGGGTCGCTGTGGAGCCGCGGCATCCCTTGGTAGAGCAGTAGCTTCCTCGTCTGGCCCAGACTGAAGGGGGAAAGCCTCGCTTTGAAGACGGTCCCGAACTCTTCTCTACCCGCCTGGCGGTCGAAAGCCGTTGACGGGAAAGAAACGTCATCCGCGCTGCATGTTGCACATTGCGCACATTTGACAAGAAAGCTGACTTGACCGCGCTCGACTTTGCAGCTCCGGCGCCTGGGCTTGCTTTGACGAGTTTAATCGGATCGATGTGGAGGTGCTGTCCGTGGTGGCTCAGCAGATCACCACCATCCAAAAGGCGCAACAGCAAAGGGTGAGCCCTCGCCTTCCAATGTCACTTGAGTCGATGATGTCACGGCGTCCGTTTCTCAAGTGGCGCTCGGCTCTCTGGGAGGCAACGCCCAAGCCCCCCCGCTTGCACGTTGACTCACTTTGCTGGCATTTTCCATTGCGCGTCATCCACTGACGATGTGGCCGTTTTGCGTTTGCAGGCGGAACGCTTTGTTTTCGAGGGCTCGGAGATCCCGCTGGTGCCCTCCTGCGCCGTGTTCATCACCATGAATCCCGGCTACGCCGGCCGCACCGAGTTGCCCGACAACCTGAAGGCGCTGTTTCGGCCGGTGGCCATGATGGTCCCCAACTTTGCCATGATAGCCGAGATCTCGCTCTACTCGTTTGGCTTCAGCGACGCCAAAGTCCTCTCCCAGAAAATCACCAGCACGTTCACGCTCTCCTCGGAACAACTCAGCTCTCAGGTGAGGTTGTCTTCGTCGCGGGGGCGCCGAACTTCTTTCAACCCCGAATGGGGTGAACGGGCTCTGCCGCCTTTTTTTTCAAAGTCTGTCCCAACCCTTTGGCTTCGGTCACGTGCCTTTTTTTTGGGTGGGGGGGGGGGCGCTAAGTTAAAGGACCCTCAAAGAGGAAAAGTGCAACAAGTTGCTCCGCTCTGTGTTCAGGATCACTACGATTTCGGAATGAGATCTGTGAAGTCGGTGATCTCGGCTGCCGGGAATCTGAAGCGAGAAAACCCCAACATGAACGAGGTCAGCCGCTTTTGTTTCCGTCGCCGCCGGCGGGCGTCGAGTTCCCGACCGCTCGCTAACCGACGCCGCCGACTCGCAGGAGCTGATCTGCCTGCGGGCCATCCGAGACGTCAACGTGCCCAAGTTTTTACGAGACGACCTGAAGCTCTTCAACGGCATCGTGTCCGACCTTTTCCCAAAGACGAAGCAGGAGCCCATCGACTACGGCACGCTGGAGGAATCCATGCGCCACATATGTACCAAGATGAACCTCAAGGACGTGGACGGTGAGCTGACCCGGGCCGGTTTCGTGGCCGTCGTCTGACGCTTGCCGTCTGCCATTGCAGAATACATCGGGAAGTGCATTCAACTGTACGAGACCACCGTGGTCCGACACGGCCTGATGTTAGTGGGACCCTCGGGATCGGGTAAAACCAAGGTGAGTCCCGGCGCGTGCGCGCGCGCCTGCTTTCTGTGCGCCGTTTTCCGCGGTGGCGCCGCAAAGCCTCATCGCTCCGTCTGGCCTTTTAGTGTTACGAAGTTCTGGGGGCGGCGATAACGGCTCTCAAGGGCCAGCCCTCCGTCAGCGGGGATCTGTACGAGGCCGTTCAGACGTACGTGCTCAACCCCAAGTCCATCACCATGGGTCAGCTTTACGGGGAGTACGACTTGCTGACGCACGAGTGGTGAGCGCCGCCCGCAAATGTCAAAAGGTGGACAAGCCGTGACGCCCGGCGCCGACCCTCGCAGGACGGACGGCATCCTCTCTTCTTTGATCCGGATGGGGACGTCGGTGATGGACAACGATAAAAAGTGGTACATGTTCGACGGTCCGGTCGACGCCGTCTGGATCGAGAACATGAACACCGTGCTGGACGACAACAAAAAGCTTTGCCTGAGCTCCGGCGAAATCATCAAGCTCACCGAGGTATCGTGAAGCGCTTCTTGACTGGACGCTAATCATTTTAGCCCGCGCCTTCTTTCTCACCTGGAATTTGGCTCTTCCCTTTGCACCTTCCTGCCACTTTTTTTTTTTTTTTAGCTTCCCGATTGCAATTTGCCGCCCCGTTCTCCTTTTTCGAGCGACCCGATCGTCCTTCCTTTCTTCCGCATTACTTTTATCTGACGGTGCTTCTTTTTGTTTGCTTCCAAAATACAAAAGGAGTCTGCCGTGGCCTCTCCTACCGGGGCACGTAAGCGACCCCCCCCCTACTCACTCCCCCTCCAAAACAAAACACATATCCACTTCCCCACCATCGACCCGGTGTGAGGTCGCATGCTCACTTCAGCAAAAGTAGTGCTTTCGGTCGAGTGAGTTTTGCTTTGGGTGAAAGAGGACAAGCGGCATTTTCAAAGAAAATAATGTAGGAATGCGCTGGAGACGAGCGAGTGACTGGCGGGACTCTTTTCAGTGCATGACCATGATGTTTGAGGTGCAAGACTTGGCGGTGGCGTCGCCGGCCACGGTGTCTCGCTGCGGCATGATCTACCTGGAGCCCAGTATTTTGGGCCTCGTCCCCTTCACGGAGTGTTGGCTCAGGCGAGTCCCCAAAGTCATGAGGGCGTTCACGGAGGAGCTCACTTCCTTGTTTGAGCGCTTCCTCCAGGTGAGAGCGAGACGCAACGCGGCGACCAACTGCTCAGAGGCGCCCGCAGTTTGCCGCCGTCTTCCCTCTCCATGTCGTCGTAGGACTCTGTCAATTTTGTTCGCGACTCGGTCAAGGAGGTCATCACGTCGCTGGACAGCAATCTGACCTGTAGCCTCCTCAAACTGATGGACTGCTTCTTCAGGCCGTTTAACTTTAGCGAGGTTGGTTTTTCGCCCAGGAGAGTTTCCATGAATATTTGTTCTTCTTTTTGTTTTTCAAGAGACGACGTTCTGGGCACGTCGCCATGGATTGCGCTGTTTCTTGACTATCTTCGCGATTCGTATCCTAGCTGAGCCCAAGCACAAATCCTCGCTTGCCTTGTAGGAAGACAAGCCGCCGCCTCGAAATAAACTGGAGCGTGTGAAGGAGCTGATTGAGCCGTGGTTCATTTTCTCGCTGGTATGGAGTGTCGGCGCCACGGGAGACGGACCCAGCAACCAGCGCTTTAGCGCCTGGCTCAAAAACAAGATGTCAGCCGAAAAGGTCGCATCTCGACTCCCTTTTTGGCCCTCCTTCCACTGAGCCAGCGTTGAAATGAGCGTAAATGCGTTCCCCCCCCCCCCCCCCCCC
>CAAKHF010007585.1:140570-152667 GCA_901007745.1 Hippocampus kuda
AACCCCCCCCAACCCCCCCCCCCCCCCCCCCCTTCCCAGATTCATTTATGCTTCCCAGAAGAAGGCCTGGTCTACGACTACAGGCTCGACGATGCGGGCATAAGTCGCTGGAATGAGGAAGAGGAAGAGAAAAAGGACCGAAAGGTAAACGGCTCGTGCCGAATTCAAAAGATGGAGGCCTCTCTGGCAACTGTTCGGCGTCCGTGCGCGACAGGTGCAGTGGGTCAACTGGGTGAACGACGCAAAGAACGTCGTCATCACCCCGGATACGAGTTACTCGGACATCATCGTTCCCACTGCTGACACAGTGAGAATGACTTTCCTCATGGATATGCTCTTGTCCAATATGAAGCCCGTGAGTGTCCCCCAAAGCTCCACAGAGACGACGGCAAGCTTGCACTTGACTCAAGTTTGTTTGTTTGTTTGTTTTTTTTTCACGTGTGGGCACCAGTTGCTTTGCATCGGGCCCACCGGGACAGGAAAGACCCTGGCCTTGTCCGACAAGCTGCTCAAGAACATGCACTCGCAATATGTCACGCACTTCCTCATGTTCTCAGCGCGCACCTCCGCCAACCAGACTCAAGATTTCATCGACAGCAAGCTGGACAAAAGGTAGGCCTTCTTCATCAAGAAGCCGCTCGCGCGTTCCCCTTCTGACGCTTGTGCGTTAGGCGCAAAGGTGTGTTCGCGCCTCCCAAAGGCAAGTACTTCATCTTCTTCATCGACGACCTCAACATGCCCCTGCTGGAGACGTACGGCGCGCAGCCTCCCATTGAACTGCTGCGCCAGTGGATGGACCACGCCGGCTGGTACGACCGCAAGCAGATCGGTGAGCGGATGCCGCCGCGCCGCCTCGGTGCCGCTCCTGAGCGCCCGAGTCGTCAGTCATGGAGTGGCGGTTGTCGTCATCCTGTTTTTTTTTTAAATTTCTCCCCCCCTACCCCGACCTCTGCCGCAGGGGCTTTCAAGCAAATAGTGGACATCAATTTTGCCTGCGCCATGGGACCTCCGGGCGGTGGCCGGAACCCCATCACGCCACGCTTCACCCGCCACTTCAGTTTTCTTTCCTTTACCGAACTGGAAGATGCCAGCATGAAAAAGATTTTCTCCACCATTTTAGGCAGCTGGATGAGTGAGTCGGTGACGCCACGCGGTCGCAAATGTGCACCTGCAATGCTTGACGATACACGCGGGACGTCTTGGCCACTGTTCGATTGGTTGCTTTGTTGCCATCGAAAGACCAAAGACCGGCGGCGGCCCAAGATTTTTTTCCTTTTGTCTCCTTCTGTCTTTGTAAACAAGTCCGAGCATTTTCTAATGCGCCGTATCTCCTCTTTAGATGGAAACATGAGTAAAAAGAACCCAGGCCGTGAGTGACCAATCCTTGACTGATCCTGTCGCCGTCCGTCTTCGAACTGCGTGGACGCTTTAAAAACAGCCCCCCCCCCCTTTTTTTTTTTTGGTCTCTTCGCTTCCCATCAGGATCGGTGCCAGAAATCGTGCCGCTGAACAACGCCATCGTCAACGCCACCATCCGCGTGTACACGACGATTTGCTCTCAGCTTCTCCCAACTCCTACAAAGTCTCACTACACGTTCAACCTCCGAGACCTGTCCAAGGTTTTCCAGGGGATCCTCATGGCGGAGACGTGCATGATCGAGGTACGCCCGGTGCGCGCGAGCGGCGACTGACCGCTGCTCTCCCGATATGCCGAATGACGGCGAGCGGTGATTTGCTGCAACGCGATGCGAGACTCTCTTCGCAAATGTTCTGAAGTGCCGAGGCAAGTGTGCGCGGAGAATAATGCTGGAGTTGTCACGACGGAGGTTTGTAGCGGACCTTCCTTCCTTCCTTCCTTCCTTCCTTCCTTCCTTCCTTCCTTCCTTCCTTCCTTCCTTCCTTCCTTCCTTCCTTCCTTCCTTCCTTCCTTCCGCCGCGCGTGCAGGCCGCCACCTCGTTCAAAGTGACTCAACCGCGCCGCTCGTTGCCGTCGAGCGGTTGGCTTGATTTGGCCTCAGGTCCTTCAGCCGCAATCGATTCTTCACACTTCTTGTGCCCGCACCTCCAAATATATCCCAAAGTGTCGATGGCCCCGTCTTCTGGAAAGTGAAGTGAAAGTCCGCCCAGCGTCGGGCTCGGACCGAAGCCGTCTTGATGCTTCCCCGAGTTTCACTTCCAGATAGCCGATGGTGTTTTCCGCACACCGATTCACACCATTCTCGTGACACGCGTGGCACATGACACGAGCGGGCCGCTTTTTGCGCCGTTTGGGGCTAGGGTTCCCCCCGGGTCCTGCCTTTGCCCATTTGGCGCGGTGCCACGAACAGAAGCTTCCAGAAGCTGGGCCCGATCGCAAAACGGTGGAAAATATCGGCACTGTCGCGCGGCACACGCCCACGTGTTCCTTTGCGAGCGCCTTACGGAGACGTTGTTTGGACAGAGTGGAACGGCTTCAAAACGGTGCAATTGCTTTGCTTGATCCTAGAGCAAGGAGATGCTGCTTCAGCTGTGGTACCACGAAAACTGCCGCGTTTTCCAGGACCGCTTGGTGTGCGCCGAAGACAGGGAGTGGTTCAACTCCCTCCTGAAGGAATTCATTCAGGAGTTCGGCTGCGACTTTGACGTGGTGGTGCCCTACCGCCCGATCTTATACGGGGACTTCATGGTCCCCGGCGCACTGCACAAAGTCTACACCTTCATCGACGACAAGGAAAAGGTGCGCGAAGCCGAGCCGCGGCCGCCGTCGCCAAAAACGCGCGAGCGATCTTTGAGTTTCCCGCTTGGCTCTCACGTTTGATAGCTGGAAGACGTGATGATGGAGTACATGGAAGACTACAACCAGAACTGCACGCCCAAGATGAAACTGGTGCTCTTCATGGACGCCATCGAGCACGTCTGCCGAATCGGTCGTGTCCTGCGCCAGCCGCTGGGCAACGCCCTGCTGCTCGG
Source organism: Hippocampus kuda (assembly GCA_901007745.1). Taxonomy (NCBI): domain Eukaryota; kingdom Metazoa; phylum Chordata; class Actinopteri; order Syngnathiformes; family Syngnathidae; genus Hippocampus; species Hippocampus kuda. Next base: position 143,520 of record CAAKHF010007585.1, read on the forward strand.
AGTCGGCGGCAGCGGGCGACAGTCCCTCACCAAGCTGGCCTCGTACATGTGAGAGGCCTCACCGTCCCGCGCGCCTGAGTCGGATGGTTTTTGCCTCGGCGAGTCACTCGCCACTCGCCACCGGAACCGTCTCGGCGGCGCTTCTCAGAAAGCATCAAAAGGCCGACGCCTTTGAGTAGCGTCCCCGGCGCCTCGCTCGCTGGCTTCACGCACACACCGTTTCACCGTTTCCGTTTCAGATCCGAGTACAGGTGTTTCCAGATCGAGCTGTCGAAGAACTACGGTACGCTGGAGTGGCGGGAGGACATTAAAAGTATCATGATGAAGGCCGGCATTCATAACCAGCAGATCACCTTCCTCTTTGTGGACACTCAGGTCTCTTTTTCCGCCGCCTCCCGACTCTGCGCTTGTGCGACGGAAGCCGCGACGTAATCCGTCCTGACCGCCGCAATGGGCTGCGGAAGGCAAACGCTTTGGATGATTTCCTCCCCAGATTAAAAGCGAGTCGTTCCTGGAAGACATCAACAGCATTCTGAACTCTGGCGACGTTCCCAACTTGTATGCGTCCGATGAGCAGGAGCGCATCCTGGCATCGATGAAGCCGGTGGTCCAAGAGTTGGCCCAGCAACCCACCAAGTCCAACCTCATGGCCGCTTACCTTAAGAGAGTTCGCACCAACATCCACACTGTACTCTGCATGAGGTAAGTGTGTGTCGGTTGGGAGGTCTTTTCCGTTTCTTCTCCCTCAAAACGAGCGAACAGAAGAGTGTCTCCTCGGTTTCCGTTTTACCGAATGTCCTTCCTGCTCCTGTCATTCTTCCAAGTCCCATCGGCGAAGTGTTTCGTGCGAGGCTGAGGCAGTTCCCCTCGCTGGTAACGTGCTGCACCATCGACTGGTTCAGCGCATGGCCAGATGAGGCTCTGCAAGCCGTGGCCACTTCGTTTCTGAATGAGTTGCCCGAGCTCGAAGCCATCCCCGAAGTCATGGACGGACTGGTGAGGACGCCCGTCGGCTTCTATCGCCCTAGCGGGAAGGAGATGGGGTGGTTTGTTTGCCTGGCGAGGAGTCGGCGACCAACGGGGCTTGTATTTTTCCAGACGGTGATGTGCATGATGATCCACCAGATTGTGGCCCAGAAGTGTGAGCAGTTCCTGGCCGAGCTTTCTCGACAAAACTACGTGACGCCCAAGAGCTACCTGGAACTGCTCAATATCTTCTCAAATCTCATCGGACGCAAGAAGCAAGAGCTGTGTCAGGCTCGTGAGCGCATGAGCACCGGTCTGGACAAGGCAAGGCCCCGCAGGCCCCCATCCCCCGGCGAGCACAAGGGACACCTCGTGTGTCGGCTCATGTGGGCTTCTTTTCGATTGGAAATATTCTCCGCTCTCCGTAGCTCCTGAGCACAGCGGAGGACGTGAGCAAGATGCAAGAGGAGCAGGAGGTGATGAGGCCTCTTTTGGAGGAGGCGGCGAGGGAGACCGAGGTCACCATGGAAACCATCAAAGTAAGGGAAGATGCCCCCCGTGCGTCGCGCGCGGCCAAAGCCACTCAGTCGGCCGGCTGTTTTCTCTCCGATGGCAGAAAGACTCGGTGATTGCCGAGGAGACGCGCAAGTCGGTGCAAGAGGAGGAAGCCAAAGCTTCGGAGAAAGCCCGGGTGGCGGGCGAAATTGCCAGCGACGCGCAGCGGGATCTCGACGAGGCCCTGCCGGCCCTCGACGCCGCCACCACCAGCCTCAAGTCGCTCAACAAGAACGACGTCACCGAGGTCAGAGAGCCGCCGTTCGCCCGACTCGGCCTCGTCCGTTCGACCGCCGCCTTTGCCTTGTTGTTTTCAAATGGCGGAATGCCCGGCGCAGGTGCGCGCCATGCAGCGCCCTCCCGCGGGGGTGAAGCTGGTCATTGAGGCCGTGTGCATCATGAAGGATGTCAAACCCAAGAAGGTGCCCGGAGAGAAACCCGGAAGCAAGGTTGATGACTACTGGGAACCGGGCAAAGTCTTGCTCCAGGACCCGGGCAAGTTTCTGGATAGCCTTTTTGCCTACGACAAGGTAGCGTTCCTCTCGCCAATGCCGTTGCGTAGCCATCGGGGGCGGGCAGCCCGTGCACATCCGCATGCACTCTGTTCTTTCCGTGGTTTCAGTGTCGGTGCTAATCATCAAGCATTTCTTTCCCCTACAAAAAGAAAATACTCGCATTCGTTGTTTTTGGCGTGGACTTTGTATTGCCGCCGCACTGCAAAAATTGCTCCGCCGTTTCCTCGACTTCACGTTTCTGCAGGACAACATCCCGGAAAGAGTGATCACCTTGGTGCAGCCCTACATCGACAATGAAGAATTCCAGCCTGCCGCCATCGCGAAGGTTTCCAAAGCCTGTACCTCAATTTGCCAATGGGTTCGAGCCATGCACCTTTATCACTTTGTGGCCAAGGGCGTGGAGCCCAAAAGGGTAAAACCCGGTCGGAGTGGTCATGTCCGGGCGAGAGCGTACGCTGTGCGCCGCCTCGTTGAAACTCGCTCTTTTTGCGCAGCAAGCTCTCAAGGCAGCCCAGGAGGAGTACGACGAGTCTCAGAGGAGTTTGAAAGCCGCCAAAGAAATGCAAGCGGCCGTGGAGAGCGGCATTGCGGCATTGCAGGCCAAGTACCAAGACTGCCTGGCCAAGAAAAATGAGCTGGACAACAAGTACCAACTGTGTGAGATACGCCTGGTTCGAGCAGACAAGGTGAGCGCGAGGATGAGGGGCTTTATTTTGCACGTACGCTCGTCTTACGCCGGCACAGCGCAAGAATAACGATGCGGCACACCTCGGGAGGAATCCGAAACTAGCTTGCCGGTCGTATTGACGCTCCGACCGATACGTTTGTCCTTTGGCATCTGGAGCACATGCTTTTGAGCGGGCCGGTCCACGCCGACGATACTCTGTGTCCTCCAGCTTATTGCCGGACTGGCGGATGAGAAAACACGCTGGAAAGAGACGGTGCAACATCTGGAATACATGGTCAGTAATGTGGCGGGCGATGTGTTGATGTCGGCGGGCTACGTCTCGTACCTGGGACCCTTCACCGTAAGTGAGCTGGAATGCGCTTAGCGTTGACGCTCGCAGGCAGGCGAATGGGTGCGGCATCTATTTGTTTCTGCGCGCCGAGGGGTCCTACCGGGCGGCCATGGCGGAGGAGTGGCTGCGATCTTTCAAGGTGTTGAACGTCCCGCACACCGACGCGCCCAATCTCATCACCACTCTGGGAGACCCCGTCAAGATCCGCTCCTGGCAGGTCAGCGCCGACTTTGCGGCTTGCCCCGAGCGTTTGAGCTTCTCCGGCATCCCAGCGCCGTCTGTCCTTGTGATGCAAACAGCTCTCGGGTCTGCCCAAGGACAACCTTTCGGTGGAGAACGCCGTCATTGCCCAGTATTCTCTCCGCTGGGCTCTCTTCATTGATCCTCAAGGTCAAGCCAACTCGTGGATCAAAACCATGGTACGCTGCGTCGGGACGTCACGCCGAGTGTGCGCTTTTTAGGGTCACCGTTGGCTCCGCGCGCGTGCACCTCTTTCACTGTCGCTCGCATAACAAGCCTGACTCTGTCGACCAGGAGCGGGACAGCGGACTGGAGATTATCAAGCTCAGCGACCGGGATTTCCTCCGCAGTCTGGAAAACGCCATCCGCTTCGGGAAACCCTGCTTGCTTGAGAATATCGAGGAGGACCTGGATCCCGCTCTTGAACCCGTACTGCTGCAGCAGGTGAATCCACCAGCGCCGCCTAGCGACTCGCATAGAAAATGCGCCTTCTTCCGGGGTGCAAAAGTTGAGGCCCGATCCTCACATGGCGCCACCACGAAACAAACCCCAACCCAAACCAGTGAATGTTTCTCTTCTCCCGGGGCGCACTGGGGCGGGTCTTCTCCTCAACTGCTCAAGACTGAATTTGTCAAGTGTCAGTGGAAGGGAAACCCGATCGCAGCGAGAATCGACACGGATCTTTGAGGGACGACAAATGCGATCCGTCCGACTCGGCAAAATGACGCTTGTGGGGGCAGGGGGGATTATTACCGTTTGATTCGCAGGTTGTTTTGATCGTACGGCTGTGATCTCGCAAAAAAGGCAGCAATCTCCAAAGCAAAGTCCAAATTTGCCACACCTGCGGCCTTGTCCTGATCCCGCATTGTGAATTTCTACCGCCGGACATGCCCAGACATTTAAGGAGCAAGGCAGCCTAAAGCTGAAGCTGGGCGACTCGACCATCCCGTACCACGAGAGCTTCAAGTTTTACATCACCACCAAGTTACCGAACCCGCACTACTCCCCAGAGGTCTCCACCAAGGTCACCCTCATCAACTTCACGCTGTCGCCAAGGTAACTTCCATTCGCTCTCATCCTCTGTTTTGCTTGTTTTTCTTGACGGCACGGATCTGCTTTTCCTTCTCCAAAAAAGGAAACGCGATGACGAACTCCACCACTGCTAAGAATATTCACATGGCAAAACAAAACAGCGATTTCGCACTGTGTAGCAAGTGCAGTGATTTTTAAAAGCAACATTATTCTTGTTATTCTTATTCGTGATCGCTAGCTGTAAGAAAGATCCTACGTACGATGTTGCACTCGAATGCTCACAGACACACGAACAGTATTCGGATTATTCGCGGTGTAAGACTGCTCGATAGGCCAATGACTTTTCATGTTGCGCACTGAGTCATTTCGACGGATATCCGGAAAGAGTATGAGATTGTGTGTTTTCGCCTCAGTGGTTTGGAAGATCAGCTGCTGGCTCAGGTGGTGGCGGCGGAACGTCCGGAACTGGAAACGGCGAAGAACCAGCTGATCGTCAGCAACGCCAAAATGAAGCAGGAGCTGAAAGATATCGAGGATGAGATCCTGTTCCGCCTCAGCTCCTCAGAAGGAAACCCGGTGGACAATCAGGAGCTCATTCAGGTGTTGGAAGCTTCCAAAGTCAAAGCTGGCGAGATCCAGGTCAGACACGGGAAAGGCTCGCTTGCTCTTCTTCCGTCGAGTCGCTTGTAGAATCCAAGCCCGCGCCCTCTCCTCGCCGCACTCCCAAAGGGTTTTTTTATTTTTTGAAGGGGTTTACCAAAGCGATTCCGGTCCGCTTTTCCTGGTGCGCACATTTATTTATTGATGTCTTCAATTATTCGGGTTGTCAGGCCAAAGTGCTGGTGGCAGAGGAGACCGAGAAGGACATCGACGCCACCCGTCTGACCTATGTGCCGGTGGCCGTGCGCACGCAGATTCTCTTCTTCTGCGTGTCGGACCTGTCCAACGTGGACCCCATGTACCAATACTCCCTGGAGTGGTTCCTCGGCATCTTCATGGTTGGCATCGCCAATGCCGAAAGGGCAGGTAACGAGACGATCGAGGCGCCGTCAATCTCCTTCAGCTCTGCAGCGTTGCGGACCGAGCCGTCGGCCCGAGCGTCACGAACGTCGGCCCGCCGGCCGACTCTCTGCGTCTCCTTCCAGACACGGTGGAGCAGCGGATCGAGAACATTAACAAATATTTCACCTTCAGCCTGTACTGCAACGTGTGCCGCAGCTTGTTTGAGAAGCACAAGCTCATGTTTGCCTTTCTGCTTTGCGCTCGCATCCTCATGAACGACGGCCAAATCGACATGGTGAGCCAACCTGAGCCCGCCGGCTCTTCTGTCTCGCTGTCCGGAAGGACGCAAATGCTGCGTTCGCAATGCGAGTGACGGCAAGGGACTTTGTTTTGGTCGTCAGGCCGAGTGGCGTAACTTGTTATCCGGAGGGATGCCCAACCAGGAACTGGCCAACCCGGCCGTGAGCTGGCTGTCGGACCGCGCCTGGAAGGACATCCTGGGCCTGAGTGTCCTGGAGACTTACAAAGACCTGGCGTCCACTTTTGACCAACATCTGCCGGGCTTCAAGAACATCTTTGACAGCAACATTCCTCACAGGCAAAGAGCGGGACGCCTTCGCGTCGCACGTCCGCACTTGGTCGGAGGCGTGGATATGTTGTAAGCAACCGGTGTGTCCGTTTTAGAGAGCCTCTGCCTGGGGAGTGGGACACCGCGCTGGACCGCTTCCAAAAGCTGCTCGTTCTGCGCTGCCTGAGGGCTGACTGTCTGGTCCAAGGCATCCAGGACTTTGTCTCCGCCAAGCTGGGACAGCGCTTCATAGAACCTCAGGTATTCGCGCTTTGCCCGCCGACTCCCACCCCGCCGGCGGCAGTCATTTTCCGACATTTGGTCCTGTCGGCGGAGGCGGGCCTTTGATTTGATTCGGATTTTTTTTTTCTTTTTTTCGAGACGTCGGACCTCGCCGTGGTCTTTAAGGAGTCGTCCCCGTCCTCTCCCCTCATCTTTGTTTTGTCTCCGGGCACCGACCCGGCGTCTGACCTCTACAAGTTTGCCGACGCCATGCACTTCTCCAAGAAAATGACCGCCATCTCCCTGGGCCAGGGCCAGGTCGGACACGCGCTGGCAGCAAACGCTTCGGTGTAAGGCCCCTGCTTTCATCTGCCCTTTTCCTCCTCCTCCACCACCGCTCACTGCGGGTTTCAGGGCCCCTTGGCCGAAGCCCTGATGCGCGCCGCCATGGAAAGAGGCCAGTGGGTCTTCTTTCAGAATTGTCACCTGGCGCCCAGCTGGATGCCGTCGCTGGAGAGCCTCATTGAGAACATCGACCTCAAGGTGTCCGCGGGCTGCAACCGCACAAAATGATGATCATTCGGACTCGGCCCCCCATCGCAACCAACTGCGCTTGTTTGCTCCGTCGCAGGTCCACAAGGATTTTCGGCTGTGGCTCACGAGTCTTCCCAGCAACAGGTTCCCGGTGTCCATTCTCCAGAATGGGACAAAGATGACCATCGAGCTGCCCAAAGGAATCAAGGCCAACCTGCAGAAAACGTACCTGAAGCTCACCAACGACTTCATCAATTCCTCCAACAAGGTGCCCGCAGTTCCCCCGCCGCTCGTCTCTCGAGCGCCGTTTGGCTGACAACGCCGACGTTGCCTCCGTTTTGTTCGCTGCAGGTGTCGCACTTGAAGTCGCTGCTCTTGTCTCTGTGTTTGTTCCACGGGATTGCTCTCGAGCGAAGGAAGTTTGGCCCGCTGGGCTTCAATATTCCCTACGAGTTCACCGACGGCGATCTGAGCATCTGCATCAGCCAACTCAAAATGTTTCTGGACGAATACGAGAACATTCCTTACAAGGTGACCGCGCCGAGCCTTTTGAAGAGCAGCGCTTTTCTGGCGCCGGCCACCCTCTTGTTTTCTTTCTTTCTTCCGTTAGTTGTGTCCAGCTGCTTCAAAGCGGATGACGGCTTTGGAATTTCTTTCAATTGAACATGCCATTCAAACACTCCTCGGCGCAAGTCGGCGTTTGTGGCGCTGACGTAGCATTCCTTCCCGTTCGTGCTTCTGACGAAAGAAAAGATAAAGAAAGAAAGAAAGCAAGGAAGAAAACGTTCACCCTCTCCACTGCTCTCAACCCAAGCCGTGCCGTTTTCCCTCACTGCCGCCTATTCCGTGCGCGCAGGTGCTGAAATACACTGCCGGGGAGATCAATTACGGGGGCCGTGTGACGGACGAGTGGGACAGACGCTGCCTCCTGAGCGTGCTGGAAGATTTCTACTGTCCCGCCGTTCTCAAAGAGGATCACGCGTACTCCGAATCCGGGGTTTACCGGCAGATTGAGACAAATGTGGACGTCAAGGTGGGAGGGGTCGTGCGGGGGCGATTCCGAGGCGGACTCGGGATGCCCGGACCCTGATCCGCTTTGTTCGTCTCCCGTCCGGCCGGCCTCAGGGTTACCTGGCATACGTCCACAGCCTGCCCATCAACGATACCCCGGAGATCTTTGGTCTCCACGACAACGCCAACATCAGCTTTGCTCAGAACGAGACGTTTGCTCTGCTGGGATCGGTGCTGCGCCTCCAGCCTCGAACGGCGTCCGCCGGAGGCAAGACCCTGGAGGAGGTATTCTTTTCCCTCCCTAACAGCCGCTTGCTTTGCCGTCAACGGCGAAGACGCGGTCGAGCGTGCGTAACGGTGACCGAGCTCCTTCCGTCCCGCAGATCGTGGAGGAGATAGTGGCGGGCATCGTGGTCAAGATCCCGCAGCCTTTTGACATTCAGGAGGTGGTGGAAAAGTACCCCGTGCTCTATGAAGAGTCCATGAACACGGTGCTCATGCAGGAGGTCATCAGGTAGCGGCGGTCATTTTGCAACGCCATTGCTTCCGCCCGTCCGTTGCTTCGGCATCAGACCTCATTCGAAGTGTAGCGTTTCACATAGGTGACTTGCATGTTGCCGCCGCCGCCACTCAAAGTAGCCCACCGTGCAATTCTTGGGAAAGAAAAAAACTCACAGTTAACTTTCCCCAAGCTCGTGAGACGCAAATACTTCTAGGGAAAATGGAACGGTCAGAGGATTCTTCACCACAACACCAAACATTGATGATACATGTCATGTGATATCTGGGCTGAAACATTGGGATCTCTTGACACCTTCCGGGACCTGAAAATGAAAGAAAAAACAGAGCAGTGGGGCCACTCACTTGTTTCGAATGTGCACTGCTGCTCAAAGCTCCGGCCCAGGCCCAGATTGTTCATGACACAAACACTGAGCTTCGACATATCCTTCTGTTATACAAGTCCAAACCTTTACTCGTGTCATTATCCTGATGATGATGATGATGATGATGCTCCAGCCCACCCGAGGAAAGGATACGTTGAATAGAAAGTGGCCGCAATGATGAAGTACCAGCACCTTTGACATATGGCGGGTGTCGGGAAGAGTCCTTGTGGCTCCAAAAATCATCACCCCAAACTATTTTTCAATCCAATAACAATCGAAAGCCCACTAACTCCAGCAGTCAGGGTCAACTCTTGTCACAGACGGACCCAAAGTCAACGCTCCTTGCATCTTATCTGCCTTTCAGATACAACAATTTGCTGGAGGTCATCGCTCAGAGTCTCTGCGATATTGTGAAGGCTCTGAAAGGTTTAGTGGTGATGTCTTCGGAACTGGAGCTGATGGCCAACAGCCTGTTTAACAATGGCGTGCCTGATATGTGGAAGGCCAAGGCAAGGCGCACACATGCACGCACACACACACACACACACACACACACACACACACATCGCCATGATTTGTTTTTTTTTAAATAAAGAAGTA
>CAAKHF010007585.1:168719-181699 GCA_901007745.1 Hippocampus kuda
GGGCGGCCGCATCCTTGTCCCTCGAGCTCCGACCATGAAACCTCGGTCACCTTCGGAGGAGCATCACGGGAAAAGACCCCGCGTCCCCGCCGCGGCGGCATCCACGTCGCCGCAGGACGCAATGGAAGACACGCCGCCTCCGACTTCGAATCTGAATCCGCGGGAACTCACCCAAAATCCCCTCAAGAAGATTTGGATGCCGTGTAAAAATGGCCTGCCCGAGAGGCACATTTCTCAAAGGAAGGGTACGTACGGCGTCGGCGTGGCCTCGGACAAGCTGTTATTATTGTTGGGGGTGGTGGTGGTGGTGGTGGGGGGGCATTCGTTTTTGGGTTACGTCTCTCCTTTTAACGCCGGGCGCTAAACTCGTCAAGCCGGCTGCCTGTCATGTGCTGCTAGCTTAAACCGTTAGCTGCTAATGCGGTCCTTCTGCACCTGACGTCACACATTGGAGGGGCCGAGCAGAAAGGAGCCGTGACGACTCGGAACGATTACGGCGAAGCGCGGCGGTAGCCGGCGTGGAGTCACTCGTGTGTGCGATGCGGACCGCGGTTGCCTCGCTCGACGCGGTGCCAAGGAAGCCGCCCGACATTGCGCTGATTGGTGCTAATACGCGGACGGGGTCCTCGCTTGATGTCGGCGTCCCGGGAGCGTCGCGACGCAACGCCACTTGAACTATTTAGTCGGATGGCGCAGTGTGACAAGCTACCAACAAGGCAGCCGTGACACATAATGTGCTAAAGTGTTGTTCTCGGCAGTGGGGCCAAGATCGGAATAACGCGAAGAATAAAGGCAGAGTCAAATCTCCGCGTTTCGAAGCTTCGCATATGCACGTCGAAATAAATTGGTGCGATGGCGGCGAGCCAGGAGAGCGTCGTCGGTAAAAGACCGCCAAAGTGTCAAATCTACCAAAGTGCAGTGATGCGTTGATTGCACGCATCCAGCCTGCGTTCATGTCATCGCAACTGTCTAATCTGAGCTGAGAGAGCTCACTGGAGTGTTTGGCATCGATCTCGATCTCTCTCGTGCCGGAGCAAAAGCAGTGAAACCGCAAGCGATAGCGAGTTGAGCACAGAGATGCCGTTTGGCCACCGTGCCCTCTCACCCAGTCATCTGTGCAAACGCTGTCCCGGTGAGGCAACTGACTGTTAATGCGGCGCGCACGCGGGTCAGTTTTGCGAGAAGCACCGGTCACGCGCGAGGCCCGTCGCCAGCGTCCTCTTTGCGGCGATCGAGGTGATCCACCATCAATGAACGACCAGTCTTGATGAGCGATAGAGCGTGGCCAGATAATCCACCCTGCTCCCCTTCTTCCGCCGCAGTATGTATGACCAACTGCCCGACCCTGATCGTGACGGTGGGCCTTCCTGCCAGGGGGAAGACCTACATCTCCAAGAAGCTGACTCGCTATCTCAACTGGATCGGGGTTCCCACCAGAGGTGCAATTGCTGCTCAAGGAAGGCGAGACTTCCTTCTGGGTGAAATCAGGAGTTGTGCTCAAGTTGATGATGATCCTTCTGTCTTCTCCAGAGTTCAATGTAGGACAGTACAGGAGAGAGTGTGTGAAGATCTACAAGTCCTTTGAGTTCTTCCGTCCAGACAATGAGGAAGGATTAGAGATCAGAAGGTGAGAGTCTGGTTGTCGGCGGCGGCGTTTGCCAACACTTTGATGTCTGTCATCGATCGGGCTTCCTTCCGTGTGACCTTTGCAGACAATGCGCTTCGGCCGCTCTAAACGATGTACGGCAGTACCTCGCGGAAGGAGGAGGCCAAGTTGCGGTAGGTCCCGTGTCGCTTAGGTGTCGGATGTCGCCTCAGGTGGCGCCGTGCAGCGCCTTCATCGTTGTTTCTCTCTTTGTGGGAGGGGGGGGCCGCAGGTTTTTGATGCGACAAATACCACCAGAGAGAGGAGGGAAACCATCATCGAGTTTGCCGAGCAGAATGGCCTCAAGGTAAGGAGTCAAGCTGCCCACATCGCATCGGAGCCAATCAGCAAATACAGTTGGTATTTGCTGATTGGCTTCAGTGGAGAGTATCGCGCCCTCGAACTCGTTGGTCCACAGTTGTACAGCTTGAAAGTTGCGCACGCTACTTTTGGCAAAGGAGTCAAACTATAGATGCAACCGTTACGACCCAGAGATCCACGAGTTCATTAAAATCCGTTTTTTTTCTTGAGGAATGGAGTTGTCATTGTCTTTCTCCATTGTATGTTTTGAGAGCAGGGACCTTGTTGTTAAAAATCAAGTTCTGATCGGTTAACAAACAAATGCTTTGTATTCAAAACACTCCTTGTTCTTTTATTGATTCACCCCTCCCCCTTCCCCGGGCATGGCAAAGATTGCTAAACATTGGCAAATTTGCTTGAGAATGCTTTTGCTGATGCTCCGTACAAATGGTACAGTAAATAAACGAGTTATTTGATTGGACGCGCCGCGCCATCTTGTGATCGGTGTAGTCACCGATGGCGTTTAGGTCCCAAAAATGCTCATCTTGTCCAGGCCACTCACTGACAAGTCTGCGGCATGCGTTGGCGAATGCTTGAGCGAAGGACTTACTTGTGGCTGTGCTTCCTCAGGTGTTCTTTGTGGAATCTGTGTGCGAGGACCCCGATGTAATCCAGGAGAATATTGTGGTGAGCACGTGGATTTGCGATTCAGATGACACGAGGCCCAAATGAGCGAGCCAGCGAGCGTGTGTCTCTTGCGCTCATCGTTTCTTGTGTGTGCTTCTGCTTAGCAAGTGAAGCTGGGCAGCCCCGACTACACAAATTGCAACACTGAGGAGGCAGTGGAAGACTTCATGAAGAGGATCAAATGTTATGAAAACTCGTACGAAACCCTGGATGAGATCTTGGACAGGTGAGAGTGAATGGAATGAAAACCTTTGGCATGGTGCACACCAAAAGCAGCGGGCATGCCGACAGCTTGTTCCCTCTCGCCAAGAAGTTGGCCACCCTTGTTTGCTTGACGTCACTTGCCTGACTGCTTGGTGAAGAAATTACATTCTGAGTGGAGCGGAGATCACACGACAGGTCAAACTTAAGCTTTCGCGAGCGGTCCATCAAAAGCCGGACCTGATTTCTGTCGGCCCAAAACGCAAGATCAAAGAGGATTGAGACATTGAATCATTTCGCCCTCATCTTGTCAGCAAAACACCAGGCAGCGTTTGAATGACTTCCCTCTTGCTCCTCTCTGTAGTGTTAGACGCGGTGGCGTGCTGCCACCCCGTGGCCGAGAGTGGAATCTCACCCCCTCTCCCCCATAATCAAGAGGCCAAATTGAATGATGACTGGCCAAAGAAAGTCAAGCACGTGATGATGTTTCTTGCCGCTCTCCGTTTAGGGAGCTCTCCTACATCAAAATTATGGACGTGGGTCAGCGCTATTTGGTCAACCGGGTCTTGGACCACATCCAGAGTCGGATCGTCTACTATCTCATGAACATCCACATCACGCCTCGCTCCATCTACCTGTGCCGCCACGGCGAGAGTGAGCTCAATGTCAAGGGTCGCATCGGGGGGGACTCGGGTCTCACGGCCAGAGGCAAAGAGGTGCGCAAGACGTGGCCGCCGAAGTGTGGCGGGCGGAAGGCAAAAGGCGTCACGGCCCATCGTCCCGCGCGCGCCGCTCTCCTGTTTGCAGTTTGCCAAGAAGCTGGCCCACTTCATCCAGGCTCAGGGCATCGGCCGGCTGAAGGTGTGGACCAGTCAAATGAAGAGAACCATCCAGACGGCCGAAGCTCTCGGCGTGCCCTACGAGCAGTGGAAGGTCCTCAACGAGATTGACGCCGTGAGTGCCGAGCTCCAGCGCAAATGCTCGCGGCGCCATCTTTTCTCATTGATCTCTGCATGTGTGTGTGTATGGGGGCTCACTTCAGGGTGTATGTGAAGAGATGATGTATGAAGAGATTCAAGATCACTACCCTCTGGAGTTTGCACTGCGGGACCAGGACAAGTACCGTTACCGCTACCCGAAAGGAGAGGTCAGTCCCGTCATGCGCTACATTCGTGGCTGGAGACGTGCACTCGGTGATGAGATGAGTGTTTCTTGGCAAAACGTGATGGGGTACACAGGAGGGCTCAACGATCCTTATTTTTAAAAAAATTGTGGTTGAATACGCCAACATTATGATTATTATTTTTCCGAAGGTCCGCTCCTCAATTCCCCCCAAAATATTGAGATTCTGCAGATGCAATTGGTCTCCCATCTTTTATTCCCAGTCATTGAGAACCGCGTGAGACGTGTCCCCACACACTTTTTACATTGACTGTTGGAGTTTCATTTTGGTCACTTTCATCCCGGAGCGCCTCGTTTCAAAAGGCGTGCTACAAAGAAAAAGTCAGACGGGTGTTGTTGATTATTTTGGGCCCGCTTCAAGTGGAGAAACGCTTGGCGTGGTCGCCAGGAATGTTTTGGCCCTCCTGTAGCTAACCAGTGAATAGTGCCAAACCCATTTGGAATCCGAAGTTCGTGTCTGAGATGGTAGGCGCCGACGATTGACACTCGAGTCCAATCCCAAGTTTGCCTGTGTGTTGTGGACTCATCAGTCCTATGAGGACCTGGTGCAGCGGCTGGAGCCGGTCATCATGGAGCTGGAGAGGCAGGAGAACGTGCTGGTCATCTGTCACCAGGCCGTCATGCGCTGCCTGCTGGCCTACTTCCTGGATAAGACCGCAGGTGAGTCTGGCAGACGCAACCACTTGAAACAAGCGCGACGCTGCCGATACGTTGGATGTGTACAAACAATGAATTTTCTGGATCCAAACGTTGTTTCCCATCGTCGATGTTGTGGCAGCACCACGTCCCGTGATGGTGTTTGTATCTGTTTGCACCCAGAGGAGCTGCCCTACCTCAAGTGTCCGCTGCACACCGTGCTGAAGCTCACGCCGGTGGCCTACGGTAGGACGCTTCGGCCTCACGTGGTGACGACCGGCGCTCTTTTGACCAGGCCTGCCTTCTTTCCTCAGGCTGTAAGGTGGAGTCCATCGGCCTCAACGTAGACGCCGTCAACACACACCGAGAGAAACCAGAGGTGCGTACAACCACACGCTCTGACACACATTCAGTGCAATGAGACCGGACAGAACCGGATCGCTTCAGCGGCCAAACGTCACGCTTCAAGGTGATTACTTTGCACGACTTGGCGTGGTCATCGGATAAACTCCCTCTAATGGCCTTCGCAGATTTGTCACGACACAAAGTTGACAAGAAGTTGTCCGGCTCCCGGCCTTGCCAAACGACACGACGTCTTTGTCGGTCGCGCTCTCGTGCTACCGGATAAATGTCGTTTTGCGTCTTGGAGCGGACCGGATGTCGTGCGACAAATCCGTCGCCGACCAGACCCCGCCCGGTCATCACGGGCCCGTGGGGGAGGCGGGCCGAGCAGCTGGCAAAGTCACCGTAGCCCATGTCGCAGTTTTGTGGCAAAAATGTGCACTTTTGGCTGGCCAAAGGTCACGACCGGGCATTGAGTGTGTGGCGCCGCAAGGGCCGACACGTGTCCAGACGGCTCCAAATCGGCTTCGAGACGTCGAGACGCCACGTCTGGCGACTCCAAATCGGGTGTCGTCCAAGAGCTCTGCCGGCATATGATCAAGTTTGACTCCCTGACCCGAATCAAATTGGTGTCTGGACACAAGAAATGGGACACGCCCTTTCCAATTGCACATGAAAGCTAAATATATCCCGTCGCTCATTTTTGTCGCTGACGAGTGTGCAGCGGGGACGTCACTTTGAGCAAAGGGAGTTGCAACCCAACAGCCAAAATGTTGTTTGTCCAATAAGTTGGAGTCGCGCGGCTCTCCAACCTGACACTTGTGACTGTTGAAAGGCAAACAGCGTACCGACGTTAGCCCGCCTTGTTTTTGTGTGTGTGTTTGCTTTTCCCCGCATGGAACAGAACGTGGAGGTGTCGCGGATGTCAGAGGAGGCTCTGCTAACGGTGCCAGCCCACCAATGAGGCGGCGCACCTCCCCTGGCCTCCACAGGCCTCGTTGCGCAACCCGCCTGCCTCTTTGCTCTCCACCTCGCTCCCATCCTCCGCCGTCTGCGCTGCCTGCACTGCACTCGCGTGTCCGCTTGCGGGAGACGCCGTCGATGATGGTCATCGCTGACTGGAATCCAGTTCACTCTTGATTATTTCCGAAAATATGACACGGAGCTCGCGTTGTCGTGCGCACGCTCCCTTTTGGGGAGAACAAATGAAGGGACTGCTGTGCGCATGTCAACTAGCAATACGGTCCCATGAAGTTTTTTTCTTTTCCGTCACCACTTTGAACTGATGAAACGCTGTTACAGGTACTTTTTTTTTGTTTTTTAACACAAAGGTACTTACTTGTACTTTTGCAGCATTGCACATTGTCTGTTTCTTACACAAGTGTGTAGAATGTCTCAAGTGAAAATCTTGGAAGTCTTGCTATGCTTTTTGACGGTGTGTACGTGTTGTTTTTCCTCAAGTCACTGACCCGATGAAAAAGATGCTTTGTTTCGAAATAAACTCCCTTCACCCAGCGATGCTCCACGGCCCCTCTCGTCAACGTGCGTTGTCGAATCGCCATTTATTCGTGACACCCTGTGGTTTTTCCACCCGCTTTTGCTCGACGGCGGCGCAATGGGAGTTGCCCGTCATCAGTGTGCAAATGTCCAAGCGCTGCCAGTCTTCAAGCCGAACTGTTTGTCCTATTGGCAGAAATAAACCGGTTGAGTCACGTTGAAGTGGGCAAAATCAGTTTGGACTCCAACTCGAGCCAGTCGGCGAAAGAACCCGAAACCCCGTTCAACAGCCCATCAGTTGAAAAGCCCCTCTCAGCTGCCGCAGCCATGTGCGCTTGCGTGCCTTTTAGGTCGATAAGAGCTCTGACCCTGATGCGTTGCTCTTTCCAGAACGTTAATGTGCATCGAGCAACAGAGGACGCCCTGCGGACGGTGCCCGCTCACCTGTGACGCCGGCGAGCTTTGCCCTTTGCCTCATGGTGCACCGTCGCTAGCCGCTGGCTGTGTCGTGCACTTCCGGTTCACGTGGGGGCCTCTCGGGCCCAAGTGCCTCCTCCGATGCCGTACCCCTTCCCCGTTGCTCTATGATGCCATTTGAAGGAGTTCAGCCGATTAGAAGTTTTGCACCGTGTGGTCAGATGTGCCCCGGCGCGCCGTCCGTTTTACTCTTTGGTGCTTTTATGGTGCTGTTCTGAAATGATCACAATGGGTTTGCCCTCCAAAGGTCCATTTGCTTCCGAGCCGTGGCCGTGTCCTCGCAAGTTGAAGGTTCCTAGGCAACTGTCTCACGAAGATATTGAATCCGATGAAACCTTTTCTCTTTGTCAAGAGCTCAGTAGTCCCTTATGAATGAATTGACTGGAATGACTCGCTTCTGTTGTTTCCACTCGTCTTTTACGTCTCACCTCAAGCAGATGCACTGGCAGTCAAAGAGTGAATTCAGATTTTTCATTTTGACGGAACATGGCGAAGAGAGCGTGTGGCAGCGCTAGTGTGAAAAGAAAAAAAAGTTCACGTCAGGTTGTGACTGCGGCTCGATTGAAATTCAATAAAGATGTTATTTTTACACAATGACTTATGTTACCGGGACCTGGAATACTTTTTGTCATTTGTTGCGGTCCTGTCTTGTGAAGTGACAGCCAATCCCCAGGAATTCTCTTAGGTTTCGGTCTTTTTACCCCAGCTAATAGTTGCACAAGACGCTGAGAGCTGGAGGCCGTTTCCCATCATAAATCCTTCCTGGCCTTGACCCAGACGATCGAGGGACACACCGGCACGTCAGCATGTCTTTCCAACTCACTCACGCCAGGGTAGAGCACCACGCGTTGGACTTGAAAGTTTAGCTCTTCTCGAAAGTGGCGCTTTAGCAAAGCCAATTCACAAAGACTCTGCAGTCTCAAATCAGCGGCGTGAAAACGCCGAACTGTGCCCATCTTGTGTTCAAAATAGGTCCGTAATCGTAGTCTGCACATCGGGCTCACCGTGTCGTCGTGCCTTTCCGACCCGGGGCAGAAACGCTCAATCACCAAACGTCAGAATGGTGAAGCGGCCAAACACGGGGTCTTCGTGCCCACCATGTTTAAGATACATTAGCTTCCTTGGTGTCAGAAGAGTTGCTCGTTTGCCTCGTCTTATGTTTAACGGGCCGATCTTCACGTCGATCAGGAATGGTATCAACCAGGACAAAGAGGAGGCAGTACATGTTTTCCCGTTCACTAATACACGGTGTGATTCAAAGGGCCCGACGGGCAGAGTTAAGGCAGACTCGCGTCTCTGACGCACAAATAAAAATGCACACCAACCTGTCCAACCTGAAATGCAGCAATCCTACTTGTCGGATCGCGGTGAACGTAACCAGGGGCCATTGGGTTGTCAGCGGTTACGCAAATATCAATAAGTTCCCGCTTTGTCCCTATGATGCACATCGGTGAAATTTCACTTCCTACATAATACTATCGCCTTCATCACAATAGTTGGATTTGTTGATAGTAATTTTCGCTCACTCGTTTGCACGCTGTCACGCATGCGCATGTGTACGGACGTTGCCTTCACGCGCTGCCAACAGTGTGCGTCAAATCAAGGGACGATTGAAAGAAAACGGATGATGACTTGAAATGAGATCATTTCATTGACATTTATCTCAATGTCAAGTTAGTCTGGGGAATTCAATTGAATAGCACCCCTTCACAAACCGCACTTATAATGTCGAGCGATGTAAATCTACGTGTCGAGTACAGTTCCTGACTCGGGCGGATTTGAAGTGAACAATTTCTCCACAGCGAGCGGCCAACTTTTGCTTACTTCTCACACTTAAGATGAACGTAAAACAGTAATGTGATCCGCAGAAGAGTTCGCACACAAACGTGTGGTTTGTCGTACACGTGACTAATCGCAACGCGAAATCCCGAGGCGCACCCGCCTTGTATAAACTATTTCCCACAGCGCCTGAACGTAGCAGGAGCACAGTACATTCCCGGCGCGCCGCTTGCGACGAGTTTCGAGTTTCGAGTTCCGCGTCCAGAGTCCCGAGTCCCGAGTCCCGAGTCGTCCCTGGTCAGAGCAGCCCTGAGCCGGGAACCGAGGAATCAGCGACTGGCCAAGGAGAACGGCGAATCGTCGCTCCTCAGCGAAGTGAACCGAAGCCGGTTTGAAGCGAGTTCGTGTAGTGCTTGCTCAGTGGGGACCGCGGTAGATGGAACGTCGGTCGAACTCCGTTCCAGGGCGACTTCACCTCGAGTAAACATGTTGAAGAAAGATCATAGGAGGCAACCCACGGCGTGAAAAGTGACTTCCAGGTGGACGGCAATGGCTTGATTACTGCGCGCGACACCGCCGCTGTCAGGGGCGCTCATGTTTCTTTCGGTGGGAGCAAGAGAAAGTTTGCTGCGCTTCACTCGGAAATAAAAGCGCCGTTTTGTGACCGCGTGCCGCGGCGTCGTCCGAACCGGCTCGCCAGCATGTCTAACCCCGCGTTGAGGAAGAACCACTGGACCTCGCGGCTCAACGAGTGCGCCGTGGCCAAAGATGCCCGGGGGGCCTTGAACGTGCCCCTGCGCGGCGGGGCCGAGAACGGAGAGTTCGCGTTCGTCGGGCAACTCCAGCAGAACCAAGTGCTTTACAACAGCGGACGGTTAAATGACGGAGAGCTTCTTCTGGAGGTGGAGAACACCCCCGTCTCGGGATTACCCCTGTACGACGTGCGGGCCCTCATCGAGAGCTGCAAAGGTACCGTTCGGCTAAAAGCCGTCAGGCCAGGTAAGAACCGAAGCGGCGTCGACACACGTGAAAGCGCGACAACCGCGACCCACAATCGCCAGCACATTCACGCCCCCCTCATGCCCCAATCCGCCTCTGCGACTATCAACACACGCGAATGTCCATCATCAAGTCAAAAGTATGAATTTGAAAAATTGTCTGGGCGGCATCAGGTCCTGAGGATCGTTCTTGAAAATGATGATCCGACAAGTCAATCCGCTCGATGCTTTTCATTTCCTGAACATGAGAATCTGTAAAAAAGTCTGCGACTGCTTACAATGGCCACTACAAGCTGAGCGCAACACACCAGTGTCTGTGTCATTGCTATATATTACGAGGCCAAGTGACATTGCTCTTTCAATGGCGTTCAGGTGCACGCTCAAAGAAAGTGTTGGGCCCGTCTTGTGGATTCTCTTGGTTGTGACAAGATTTCAGATGTCCTGTCTTTCTTTCCAAACGAGAGCAGCAGGCTAGCGTGGCCGTTGCGTCTCATTCATGGTGGTCTTGACCCGGCAGGGCCCACCGGCTTTGACGGCGAGCCAATGTGACAGCTTCCGAGCGAGTGATGGCAAACTGCTTAGAGGACGCGCGGATCCCGCCGGCAACGATGCTCACGTCACGTTGCGACGGCCAAAAGAGCCACCGTATTCAAATCGGTCAGCAGTGTGAAAAACGCACGATGTCCAAAGTGATTGCAAAACGGACGCTAGGCATTGATCGACGTTACTTGTGTGTTTGACCGGTTTTACTTGTAGACGCTGCATACAGACAGAGCTAGAGAGCTCTCTATATCTCTCGCTCTATATTTCTGTGTATATGTCCATTGCTTGGCCAAATCCAAATGAAGGGATACTGACCATCTGGAGGCTTGCGTCGGATATTTGGGGACCCTCGACAATGGAATCAAACGCTCGGTGGAAGCGAGGTTTTTCTGGCGGGTGTGCGCCGCCATCGCATCGCATCGCATCGCATGCGATGTACGCTATGATATCTGTTGAATCGTGCGTTTGTGGGCTCTCGTGTGGGCCAAGCTGTTGAAAATGCTCCAAAGTCAAACGGACGAGGAGTACGAGTTCGCTTCTGCGAATGACGGCGGTTTGTGTGTGTGTGTGTGTGTGTGTGTGTGTGTGTGTGAGATCTTGGAAACGTGTAAGCGGAGTTTTGCACTTGGGAGCTATCTTCATGTCATGCCAACCACAGACTGGCAATAAGGAAGCCACAGCCGGACGCCGGCGTTTTCCCAGGACGGCGCGCGATGAGCTCGTGAGCCATCAACTTCTTGAGGTCTAAATTCGTTGTCCTCTTCAGCTCGCGCCTTGCTAATTAGAGCCTCCGGATGATTGCGTTCATGCTTGCCGCGTGTGGATTTGCGCCTGGCAGAGTTTGCAGATGGACGTGCTCGGGTCCTTTTCTCACGTTCGGAAGCTGAACAGCCCTCCTTTCCCAAAACGACACTCTGCATCCTCTGAGCACAGTTGAAGCACTCCTCTTTGCTTCCGCCAAGATCTCTGGCTTGAATTTCCATGTGTGTGATCTCCTTTTTTTTTTTTTTTTTTTAATGCGAGCACGTGGACAGGAGGGAGAAAGGTAAGATGTGTCTGCTCTAAGCGCCTTACCTCCCTCGGGATCAATTTCTCTCGAGTGTGGGTCGGCGCCATTTGAAGCTCTCCGTTGAGATGCAGCAAGGCAGGGGGCCGCTCGCTTTCCCACTGGAGAGGCCATGCCGCATTTTGTCGTAAGCTGCGTTGACGTGAGATCCCGTTTGCCGAAGAGTCGGCTGTCTTTTCCGAATCGGCTCGATGAGAGGCGGTTGTATTGTGCGGCAAGAAGGGTCGCTCGCGCCTTGAGTTTGCACGCGTTCTGTCTGTCTGAGGAGCAGAGGGGCAAACCCAGCCAGCGCCTTTTGCCCTTCCTCTCCTTGCAAACCGAGTCGACGCTCACGCCGGTTCTCAAAAGGAGGCCTTCCTTTAGACCGAGTCGCCAGACTTTGGCAATGGGCGCGGGGCGTCCCTTCACTCGAAATCCACGTCCGAGCCCTCCATGAGCGGGACGGGAAAATCCAAGTCACGAGCTAAACGTTCGTCAAGTTACCTTGACAAATCTATTCCAGAGGGGTTGACACGAGTCCTCTCGTGTCAACATTCGGAAGCGCGTTCCCAAGACCTTGAAAAACAAACGAAACGCCTTTGCATGACGAGCAGCTTTCTCGCCCTTTATTGTGCGCACCATCACATGGCTCGAGCCTTCCCGTTTCGCCCTTCTTCCGAGTCCGTGTGGAGCGCGGGCCAACGGCAGGCATGGAAAAACGTCGTCCCGGCGCCGTGCGGGGCTCCGCAGCGTCGAGGAATGCGCTCTTGACACAGCTGGCGGCCGTCCCACCTCAGGATTTTACCGCCGAAGGTGTCGGCCGGGCGTCGCGGCCCTCGTTGGTGCCGTCGAGCAGCTTGAGCTCCGCTGTCATTTTGGTCCGAGCTTGAGACGACGGCTAGCGTGGAAGATCGTCCTCAAAGAAACGTTGGCTGGCTTTGTTGAAGGCAAAAAAAAAAAGAGACTCTTGTCTGAACGTTTGCCGCGATCTGCTTTTCGCCTGTCTGAAACCTCGCGTGTCGTTTCTGTACTTCCCCAGCAGACGCGACTTGGCGATAAGAGTCATTTTCGTGGAGCTGCCGACTGGGATTCCTGCAAATGAGAGCGCTCTGGGAATGCGGCGCCGGACACTCATCTCGTATCCCCCCCGCGACAGCTGAATGTCTTGCCATGTCTGAGCAATGCGCGACAGGAAGGGCCGACAAATATTCCTTTTCTTCCGTCGATTGCGCGGCCTCGTCCCCGAGCTCCGCTCGGCATAAAGGAGACGAGGAATCACATGACGGCGTTGGGCTTTTTCCGGCAGCTGCTTTGCTCCGTCTTTGGGAGAGTCTGGCTGCAAGCCGATCGTCGTGTGCTTTGTGTGCCGAGCCTGACCTTCCGTCATCGCGGCTCCGGGGACGTACCGGCGCACATGACGGGCCTGTGTGCTGGCGTCTCCTCAGAAGGGGTCAAATGTACAATACAGAACCCCCCCCCCCAAAAAAAAAAATCCGGTGTTGCTCCTTCAGTGCCCACTTCCCCCCCAAACACATGAACAGTGTTATCAGACACAACAGCTAGAAACACAAGTGTCGAGGTGTTAAACATTGTTATTGTGGGGCTCCCATACCCCCCCCCCCCCCCCCCCCCCCCCCCCCATCCCCCC
>CAAKHF010007601.1:29657-40022 GCA_901007745.1 Hippocampus kuda
AAACATACAGGGTACAATATGCTTCGATTTCTGAATATCACAGTAAATCCAAACCTCGTCCCCTCTGTGTCTGTCAAAGATACTCAAATTGGATTCTTTTGCCCCCCTTTTTGTGTGTGTGTGTGTGTGTGTGTGTGTGTGTGTGTGTGTGTGTGTGTGTGTGTGTGTGTGTGTGTGTGTGTGTGTGTGTGTGTGTGTGTGTGTGTGTGCGCACACCATCTATCTCTGCGGAAGCCAAAGGGTGAAAATGAGACAAATAAAAAAAATCTTAAAGTAAATATATTTCATAACAGACAACTCTATAATATGGCCATTAAAATGTAAAATGAGGTAACATTCTGATGAAATATGTTCTTAGTAGTACAATTTTACTCCAAAGAAATATTCCGATGATTTTAACAATGCCGTACTTTTAAAAATAGTTTATTTTCCCAGATTTTATCAAATAAAAAAAGCCACTGTTTATTTCACAATGTCCACAAAAGCCTTTTGATGACCAAAGGTTTTTTTTTTTTCAGCAGAATAACTTGGTGTCTCCCTCTGTCTCTCTCAGTCGTGCAGTTAGTATCTGCGCTGTGGTATTTGCGTGTTGGATGCGTGTCCTGTACTTGTACATCTGTACTGTGAGCCATTCCCCCACTGTACCGCCCCTCTCTCTGTTCCATTCAGGAAAAAAAAAAAAAAACAACAACAACAGGATGCTAATCCACTTCAGTCCATTGGAGTAATGTGTGGTCACGCCGCACTGTTTTGTGTATCATATTACATGTTAGTGCTTTCGGTTCGACGTACACGTTAAGATTAATATCGGTTCATGGAATTCCAAAAGTGAACACAAAAAGACCCCCCCGGATATGCGTATTACCACATACGCGCGATCAATGAGTGTACATATGTCAAAGGCTGCCGATGATGTTTGACGAGCTGTCGTCAGCCAGCTGCCAAGTCATCAAAGTCAGCGTGATTTATGGGCATGAGCCGGCTTACGTCGGTCTCCTATTTGCCGTTGATAAATGAAAGGTACGGCGTCTATCTCGTCACTTTGGCTCTCCGGGTTCCATCTGTCGTCCGATGTGACGATCCGACAGCGGAGAATTCCCAGGTCACACTGCCGAGAAAGCGAGTCGCTTCATTTTGCAGAGTCGCGTAGACAGGAGGAAGCGGGGCAGGGAGGAGGTCTCGCTGTGCTTTTAAGGACCAAAAAAAATAAAAGATAAAAGCTTCAACATTTCGCTCATCATCGTTTGTTGTCTTCAGTTGGTCATTCCGAGCCCACTTCCCGGCTGCCAGTAGCGCTCGCGCTTTGTCTTCGGAGTGCTGAGAGCACTTGGACTTTTCAGGCATGTGCTTTTAAGTCTCGCCGCCACCCTCACCTACCAACAACCCCCCACAAAAAATAAATAAGAGCTTTCCTCTGTTAAAGTGATGCTCGGCCACCAGGAGGACTCAGACGTCAAGTCGTGATGAGGTATCGGCCGATGACATCACTCAAATTTTGACTCACGACCGAGGCGACTCTCCATCTCGTATTCATTCATTCAACTCATCACAGCTTGTTGAATGCAATGTGTCCGTGTGGGGAAAAAAAAAGCTATGTACTTTTAGATTACTTTGTCCCTCTAGGGCCACCGTAGCTTCACTTAACTCGCATGCTTGGTAGAATTCAAACCCGACAACCACTTGAAATTTGGTGGGCATTTCTATCATGAGGACCGTAGCAGCACAAAAAAAAAATGTCTCCCAAAAAAATAAAAAAATAACAGAGGATGTCGGCCATTTTCGTCCGAAGCTATCATTTCAAAAGCGTTTTGGCCATGTATGCAAGTTTGCAAATTCCGCCCAATCCAGTTGCACGTAGCAACGTGGCCTCCCTCAAAATTGCTCGAAGACCCCTAAAAAAGCCCTGAAGTCAAAAGTGCGTCGCATACATTAAGGTCATGAGTGGGCACCTCAGGATGTGCACCAGATGTCCGCCGCTGGTCTTCTGGCTGACCTCCAACAATGAGCTCATGCGTGCACGTTTACACACACACACACACACACACACACACACACACGCACACACAGATCCAGAACCCCTCCCACTTTCTTCGCCGCCTGTGGCGATGTATTTGGAGCTGACCATCTGCTCTGCTCACTTGACAGGTGTTTAAAAAAAAATTTTAAAAAAAGAACATTTTGGGAGCTCGCCTCTGTCTGGTCTTGGAATGTTTCAGGATATTTTCATCCTTCAGCATTCTCCGCCACACGCACAGGCTATTGAACCCAAGTGTGTGAAAAGCGAATGGAGCGGCCTACCTCGCCACTTGGCCCTCCTTCTTGTCCAACAAGGCAACCAGATGGACCGAGATGCACAGCGGAAGGCACGCAAGAATCAAAGTCATTTGTTCAACAACAGCAAGCAACAAAACAAACAAAAAAAAAGCTGCCCGGCGTACAGGCTTGAGGGTTCAGTCCAGCTGGAGAACAGCAAACAGAGAAAACAAGCACCTACCAAATGCGAGCTTGTGACTAGCGCGAGAAGCTCATGCAGCCGCCAACGTCTTGTGACAATGCTCAAAAGTCGCCGACGGATGACCTCGCGTGCACCTGAGCAGTGAAGCAAACGCCGCTTATTCGTGAAAAACGACAACAGTTCTGCCTCTGCCTCAAGGCTCGATCTCGAGCAGCACGATGGGACATCCTCCATTTCCGACACGTATATGTACGTTTCATTACAAAAAAAACACCACGGAGATTCACCAATGTCCAGGATTTTCCAAATCGGTTTTATTTAAGAGCACGGAAATGAAATGTAAGCGTTGACAAAACGAAATGTGTCCCCGCACGTACGTTTGTCTAATGCTGCAAAGTGCTGAAGCTCGCCTTCAACGACGGGTCCAGAACAAAAGCGGATGTCCGCACTGCCCACGTGGGGCACGTGGGACCACGCTGCGATGATTTGCGAAAGTCGCTCTCTTTATCTTTTTCTCCAACGTGTGTTCCGTCTTCTCGCCCTCATTCAAATTTGGTGCCGGTAAAAAGATGAACTGAGACTTTCATCCGCCATCTGTATTGTGACAGCCAAACACTGCACAGTAATTCATCTCATAAGGATGAATATTTTTTTTGGAGGTCGGTTAGCATCTCCATCTCCGACACTCCAGAAGCAGCGGAAAAAATAATGTGCTCATCTCCAGCATGGCGGCCGTGGGCGTGTCCAGTCGACGTCCAGGCTGCAAGTCCTATCAAGGTGCACAGAAAAGGGCAAGTCCATTTTTTGTCAACCTGGCTTGGAAATAAACCACAAAAAAAAAAGAACCAAACGTTGCTCGCCGAAAACAAGTGGCTTTCTTTCAAGTGGTGTGTTTGTAGCGCCCATCTGGAATTGTGGTATTTCTTCATCGTAACAAGCCGATTTGGCTCTGATTTGAGATCTTTCATCTTGCTTCCGTTTGAATCTTTGTCCTGACGTCGTTTCATTTTCCACTCTGCAGAGTCATTTTTCAACACGTCCGTTTTCCAAACCCGCACGTGGTCGACTTTCCCGACCGATGGCTGATTTGCGTGCCCCCGGAACGTCCTGTTCCCACCCACTGCAAGAACGGCCAACCTTTGACGCCGACGTTCGGCAAACGGCTTATCTGCAAAGCCTTGTGCTGTGTTGTGCTGGGCTGGCCAGCGCTAATGGCACCGAAATATGCCATTTATTCCTCTTCCCGTGGAGGTTGGTGTGGGGGGGAATGCGGCACGCCTGCCGCTGGAAAAAAGAGGGAACAAGCGATTGATGTTAGAAGAAAGGCAGCGAGCGACACTGACGAAGGGGAGAAGGAAGGGATTTGCTCCACGTTATCTCTGGAAACCAAAACGCCGCGGATGCGCGCGGGAGCTGGCGAGCCCGTTCAAAGGCTTTCAGGTGAGAAACAAAATGGAGGCTTAGACGAATAAACACGTGTTCAAGTGTGATGAACAAAAAAACTGCGGAGGATCAATTCAACTTTTCGTTTGATTGTGCTTCAAACATGAACCCTCGCGTCCGCTCGAATCTGGCGACGGCCGAAAGGCGTCACACCGAGGAGATCGGGGTCAGGCTATTTGCTGGCAAAGCTCATCACAAACGTGGCTCTTTTCCAGAACGTTCTTTCATCCCACGCCGCGTGATTTGGGCCACGTGGTCACCCTTCTCCTTCCGGATGCCACGAAATCGTTCTCGTTGCTTTTGAAAAAGAACCCGTGATAAGTAAAATCCATGAAGCCGTCATCTTTTTTCAATTATTCCAACTACATGACAAGACCATATTGAAGGAAGCCAAAGATGAAACTTTATTTCAGGTCCAAGCGTTAAAGAAATTGTTTTTAAAAAAAACATCAAAAATATAAACGGTTGCTGACAGTTTTTCAAAATACTGGCCAGAACGTTTCGTCGACATTGTGACATTTTTGTCGTGGAGAAATTTTTGGCAAGCTGCACAGCGACGAGGCTTTAGCCAATCAGGATGCAGAACACAATGCACTGTCCTGTTGTAGCGAGGGAAAACGCTCGTTCCGAGTCATTCCGGATGCTTTTGGTTGGTTGTGAATCCAATTCCAGATGCTTCAATGCGACTCTCAATCATTCTGTCTCGTTACACAGAATTCTGGGCGCTTCGAAATCGTTGAGGATGGTTGAGAATAGTTCTGGGTCTTTGGGCTGGTTCTTCTGGATAGTTGTGTTTCTTTCTGAATGGATCCTTCGAGCTGGTTTGGACGACTTCTTTCCCGATGGCTCAATAAAAGCATGCCGGTGGCTGGTTGGTTTTGAATCCTCTGCGATGCTCTGGTTGCCTGTCTGCACATTTCAATCCTTCTGGATGCTTCTAGAGCTTTCCGGGTGGCTCTATTTGGAGCGCTACCTCTGCTCATGCTCATTTGTGAAAGAAGTATCAAAAAAAAAAAACAACAAAATCCAAAAATGGGATGACTGGCAGATTGAGGATGACATCACGAGTCGCATCGAAAAAGTTTGCCTGGCAGCAAGCCACGTTCAAAACTCAGGCGTCGCTGTTTAATTAGCAGCGAAAACTTCACACCTTTTGAGCTCGTTAGCGAGCTATTTGGCAGCGCGCGTTTGTGTGCGTGCGCGCGTTTGTGTGCGTGCGCGCGTCGCCGCGCCGCGCCACGGAGGAGGAACGAGTCTGACTATTCTATTGTGTTTCGTTTAATTATGCATCGTACAAGTTGGAGGAAATGAGCTGCTATTATTTTCCCAGTGAAATAAACCACTTCGGATTAGTTTCGGAATATGAACGCTGTCCATGTTTGGTTTGTGAGCGGATTGATTCCAAATAATAAGATGAGACGGAAAAGCGCACCTTGGGACTCTCCCGAGGTGCGCTTTGTTCGGAAGCTTTGGAAAATGGAAGGCGGGGCTTGGCGAGCATCTGCTGGTCTTTTGTCTGGCGAGTCGGTCGGCAGCGTTTGACGACGGCCGCGCAAACCTTCCCCTTTTGTAGAAGCTCGCGTCGCGTGATCTTGACTCTCAATTCCTCGCCGCGTTTCCAGCGGTGACCTTTTTCCCACGCGTGCGCCTGCCGATCCACAACGGCTCCGTTCACTTTATCTGGACTTTCCACGCTTTCGTCCCGCTGAACCCTCTGCACTATGAGCAGCGCGCTAGCCGCGATATATTATTCGGCGAAGGCCGCGAGCACGACCGGGCCAAGCGGTCGGCGTCTCGGACGAGCGCCTGCGCTAAAATGACGTCACGTGAAGCGAGAAAGAGGCAACGGAAACGCTCGTTTGTTTGCATTCAAACCGAAGCTTGCAGCCGAAGCGGGCGCCGCCGTGCGCGCTGTGGCGGCCACATTGCGTTTTCATTCTTCTGCGTTTTTTTTTTTCTCCATCTTCTTCCCGTACTTGTGTTTTAATATTCCTGTCGGGTCTCATGCAGAGCACCGCTGTGGAGCACCGCGGTTGTTTTATAAGTGCTCTATAAATACGCTTGACTTGATTTGAGCGCCTTGTGTCTGAGACGCTTTGACACTCATTGAAATGTATTCAGCGCGCTCTTCACGCCCCGCGTTAGCTTGAAACGCCTTCTCAACACGTTTCCTTGGAAATATTGGAAAGGCTTTCTCGGAAATGATGCCGTGCGAGGGGGCAGCTCGCTGGCCTTCGTCAAACGTTTTCTATTAATCAACCTTTAAATTGTCGTGTCGTCCTTCTTTTTCTTCTGAAGCTATTTCCACGCCGGTGTTTATTTATCTTCCAAATCTTGCGTCACGACCTTTTTTCACCTTTCCGGTTACTTGGCAACACTTGCAAGCAGAGGCAATAAAAGATTTGAAGTGCAATTGGACTTGAGATGTTGACGTATTTTGCATTTGGATGCATAGCAGAGCCATAAAACACGACATGGTATACTGTCCCAAAATATATTCTTGCCACGAAAGGTGTCGTTTCCCACAGAAATGAGACGTTGCCATTGCAAAAAAAATTGAAGGCAACATGCATAGAGTACATTGTTAAATACTAAAGTGCAACGGAACTCCGTTTTGCTCCGGCCACCTTTTCCAAAACATAGGCTAGCATGCATACACGCTAGCCTATGTTTTTTAAGCTAGCGTACATTTGACCACGCCTGCGTCCAATTATACAATGCGTCTTGTGTCTGTGTTCAATACAGAAATAGCAGCCGTAACTGCCACTACGCCAGGGGTGTCAAACTCATTTTTTGTCGTGGGCCACTTCGGAGTTACCTCGGAGGGCCGGTGCAAAATCTCAACGTGATTTATCACCCATGACAATTTGACATTTCAATCCAGATTTCAGCAAGAATCGTGATTGTTGACACACATGATTCGCTCCCGCGGGCCACATAAAATGACGCGGTGGGCCGGATCTGGCCCCCGGGCCTTGACTTTGACACCGGTGCACTACGCCTTTAAATATGGTGCGCCGTATGGTTAAAACATGCGATTTGCTCGCAACATGCTCGCCTTTCGAATGGAAAGTTTGCATTTTTTTTCTTTAACAGTCCTATCTGTCCACGAAACGCCTCGATGCCGTCGTCCAAATACATTTGCTCACAAAAAGGCGACGTTCGCCACGACAAGGCGACTGCTTTTCGTGTATCTTCCTCAACTCGAGTCGTCATTGTTGACCACCAAACGTTGGCTTTTGCTCTTCAATGTTCTCATTTGCTCTGGTGGACTTGACAAAGGATTACAGCAGAAGCTTGTCAGCTCCACATTTCCACCCGACTCGCTGTTTGCTTTTCCCCTCGTTAGCCCCCCACCCGCCGCCCCTCCCGCGGCCTTCCTGCCTACCTCGAGACGAACAAGGTGACTCAGAAAGCAATTAAAAAGCCAATCGCCACCGCTCACCAGAGGAGCAGGAAGGAAGAAGAGGCAGAAGAAAGGGATTTCGCGCGCGCCGCAACCCGGCATGAAGTTTCAAAAAAAAAAAAAAAAAAGAAAAAAAAAAGGCAGCCGCCTACATTATCTCGCTCATTAAAGGCGTTTGGGCGGGAGCGTTGCCCAGTGTTTGCGTGCGGGTGGGTGCATCCATACGTACATGATGTCAAGATTGTCGAGGAGTCCACGCTCGTTTGTTCCCACCCGTGGAAAATGTGCCGATTATGCAAATCCCGTCTGAATGGAAGAATGGGAATCGTGCTGGAGTGCGACTCGGGAGGAATACGCACGCCAACGAACAATCGCTCTTCCTTCGCCGTGTAGCGGCTCCCCGTGCTCCAAAATGCACCAATTTTGGCAAAGCCGTGTATCCTGGTGACATTCTTTCTTTTTTTTTTTTTTTTCCCCTGCGCCCTGAACTCACGTGTGTATTTTGGGGACCATTTTTGTGTGACATTGCCAAGTGGAAATTTGGTCCAAAACGACTTCGAGGAAAAAGTGAAACCGTACACTGTTACTTTAATTCTAAAAAGAAATAGAAGATCAAATCAAACCTCTTTGTTGTGGCCACACCGTGAAAGGACATCACCGCTCTGACAATGGATGACAAATGGAGGATATGCAGTCAAAAAAATTCCAGATGATTGCGATCCAATCAGAAGGCACTAAAATCAGTCGAGCGACGCGTCCGTTGGCCTGCGTATGCCGCCATGTTGCCTTTTGAAATTGAACCACAGAAACATGGTGCGGTTGTCAAGAAAGAAGCACATCACCACAGAGCGTCGCCCCGAGAACCAGACAAGCGCTGAAGCGGGTTTTGCATGGAACTGGATGGCTCGGCTTTGCACTGATGCGAGGTGACGTCGCAAGTAACAAGCATGACCCCCACGCGCACACCCGCGAACACGCACTCAACACACACACACACACACACGCGCGTGCGACTTGTCATGTTCTCATCCCATCTGCCGTCGCAGCTTTCCTCCTCACACCCACCTCCTCTCAGTGCAGTCCCCGGAACGCAGAGTCCCGTGCCCCCGCCCCCTCTCATGCGCGCGCCCGTCTTTGGAAATGCGTGTGTTTGTGTTGTTTATCTGTTTGGTGTGTGATCAAAGAGCTTCTCGATTGGGGATGAACAGCCAAATACAATCAGCTCACTGAGGGTGCGTGTGCGCCTCCCCCTCCTCTTCCTCCTCCTCTTCCTCGCCTCCATCTTGTTTATGAAGGTCTTGTTGTCCGAACACTTGTTGTTGGAAAGCATCCCTCTAAGTGTGTCGTGTGTGTGCTTCGGTTCCACGTGCACGCGCGCACTAAGCAAGATGGCAAAGTAGTGGCTGCACTTTGAGAAACAGTGTCACAGATGGTGAGGACGGGTATTTATATGACACACAAAGTGTGCGTGCGTGCGCACGTATGTGCGCATATAAGTAATTTCTTATGTCACACACAGCAAAGAAAGCTACCTTGAGAATAACTCCAGAGTTTCTAAACTCGCATGAGCAATGTGGACAAGCGGATGTTTGTTACTCAACGCCGTGTCTCCAGTCCGGTAAACGTCACTACAGGAGCTAATTGAATATCGCTATTGATGGCTATCGCGATTTGCAACGAATCGTAATCCTCAACAGTTATTTAGACAGATGGAGGATGGAAATGATTCACCCAAATGGTTAATGCTGTATCGTATATCAAAAGTCATCACCCCAAATCATCTTTCCCCTTTGAAATGAATGGAAATGCCCTTAATCCGTTCCAGCCTCCGCCAAAATCTGTCATGTCTCTATTTATTGGCATAAATTTTCACAATTACTTTATAAAAAAAAAAAAAAGAAGTAATATTACTCAAAAATGTAATGTAAGACAATTAAATTAATCAAACAGTTGTACTGTACATTGTACTGCTCCTTCTGGTGTGCCCGCCTTACAAGGTCAAGAGAGAGAAAATATATCTGAGTATTGGTGTGTGTGCAGTGTGTGTTTCAGGCACCGGTGAGCGTGCCCAAAGATGATATGGAGTCGAACGGTGTTGCTGCAGCATTGTCTTTATCCTGCATCTGTTGGTTCGATAAACAGCTTGAACATGAAATTTAGCAGCACTGAGGCTCACACTCGCACGCGCGCACACGCACACACACACACACACACACACACACACACACACACACACACACACACACACACACACACACACACACACACACACACACAGTTCTTTTGGTAGGTTTGTCACAGCGTACATGAAATTGGTATTTTTGATTGGTGATGGAAGGTGGTGATGAATATTTGCATCAATCTGACTTGCTACGTTTTTGGGGTGTTGAGGCAAATGGAAGTAAACGCTACGACGGTGGCAATCTCATTTCCAATCGCAACTCATGAGATAGAGTAATGTTTCTTTTATCGCAGGCAGTAGATGAAATCTGTCAAGTAGCGACCAAGCATTTATTGTGTACTTTATGTCGAACACAACCCCTGCACGCCTAGCAAACGGCGCGCGCGGCGCAGGTTTTATTTCGGGTGGACGACCGTCGATACAGTACGTTGGACACTAATGATGACTGTCAATGTGAATTGAAAGTAAGACGCGCTAATTGGCCTGGCTATCGCGTTCGTCGCTCCGCCGCGCCGTGTTAGTTGAGGCAAGTGACTGTTGGGCGGAGATTGTGCTTCTGATGACTTGATTTTGTTAGCGTTTGTTTAATCAAGTGGTTGAAAGAGCACCAGCGGTGGTTTTCCAACCTCTCTCCGTTATTGACTACATTTCCTCTACCTAGCGCTGCTGAGCCTTCTTCAATTAGCGCACAATGAGCAGTTGCGTAACAGTACTGTACAAAAAAATAAAAATCTGTGATATAACAAGCGACATATTTAAAAAAAAATTATCATTTTTTGCCACATTTGGGCACTTTTGGCCTGTGAATTTTCAATTTTCAAAAATTCCTTGTCATCGTTTATTTTGCATATGCATAAGATCTAACCGATGTTTTCACTA
>CAAKHF010007602.1:13180-32856 GCA_901007745.1 Hippocampus kuda
AGGAAGCCCCATCATAGTAAAGAGGAAACTAATGTGATGTGTGTAGTTCTTCATAGCCTCTTCATTTTGCTCTCAAAGTGCACGGAATTGATGGATTTTTAATAGAATGTAGAAAAAATTTCTCCCGGGGGGCATGCCCCCGGACCCCCCTAAAGGGGCTGTGTTCCCCTTGGGCCTAAGCCCCCCTTGTTCTTGAAACCTAGTGACGCCCCTGGTTAAAATGATATAACACTAACGTACTTGACGAATCAATTAACATATCCAATTTCCTGCGTGAGATCATGTATTACAAACCAAGGCTACTGCAAACAGTGTTGAAGCCTGTCTGATATCTTATTCCTAATTGCTTTGGTTTGTCGGAAATGAATAAACATCCGGCTATGTCATCCTTAAAAGTTTACCCTTGGGCTTTCATTGAAAGGATTTCACGCGAAACCTTATGAACTAAAAAGAAATGTTTGTCTGTAAACTTACCATTGGTTCGTGCGTTAATATTCCCGAAGAGTGAAAATACGGTCAAACCGAACATGCAAATAAATGTGCTGCCTCTTTTCCACCATCTAAAGGTGTCACATACACACTGAGCCTGTCCGTCTGCGGGGCAACACCTGCTCCGTGCACATAATCTCTTGCTGTCTGCAACTCTAAAAGCATTAGCTGTCCCGTCGCCATAGAGACTGACAACATTTACACTCGCTCATGCGCACAGACGACAATGCAAGCCCACTCGCATGAGCTGTCACCACAAAAAAATAATAATAATAATAATAAACGTTCCGGAATATCGTAACGTAAATAGGGTTTTGAGTATTTTTGAAATGTAATTTAATAGTCATGTTGAGAGTTTGTTTAATGACGTTCAAAACAACCCCAATACGATTCAGAAAAAAAGGTCAAAACAAAATGTCAAAACTAACACTAAGCAGGCACCTCAATACTGCTCAGTCATATTTGTACCAATTAAAATATGTGTTCGCGATTTGCTGTTTGTTGTGAATTTTACGACCAAAATCTATCTATCTATCTATCTATCTATCTATCTATCTATCTATCTATCTATCTATCTATCTATCTATCTATCTATCTATCTATCTATCTATCTATCTATCTATCTATCTATCTATCTATCTATCTATCTATCTATCTATCTAACTAACTACTGTAACTAACTAACTGGACACAAGTGGGCGTTTTATGTAAACAAACT
The DNA here is from genome assembly GCA_901007745.1 of Hippocampus kuda. NCBI lineage: Eukaryota > Metazoa > Chordata > Actinopteri > Syngnathiformes > Syngnathidae > Hippocampus > Hippocampus kuda. The sequence goes on from CAAKHF010007602.1 coordinate 14,388, forward strand.
ACATTCCGCGCGGGAGTCCATGAACGCATCCTTAGTTGAGTCGCACAGCTTTCTGGGACTTTTAGTTTGCCTATCGGGGAATGTCCAGTTGTATGTGACTATATAAACTACATTTCCCATGATGCTTCTCTGACTATGCGGAAGTACGTGCTCATTGGAGTCAAACTGTTATCAGCGAGTTTTGATAACGTCTTGTGAGTTTGTGCGGGCTCAGTAACCACCAAAGAGTTGAGTGAGGACAATATAAAGTGCGTCTTTCCTTAAAAAAATGACCATTGTCGTATTCGTTAAGAATACAACACAGGTTACGTCGAGGCGATGTTTTAGTTCTCATTTAAAGGGCCTTTCGAGAACGGGAGAGTCTCTTTCGTCTCGTTCGCCTCACATTAGTTCCTCGGCACCGGCAACATGGTCGTCCAGGACTACCGGCCTACGTTTCATGTCCCAAGGGACCGCAAGCAGGTCATCAGCCGGCGGTCGAAGCTGCAGTCGTGGAGCCCTGGCGCTGAGCGGGGCCGCTGCAGTCACCGCAGCCGCTGCATTCACGGGCTTCCTGGCCAACATCAACCACTTGCAGCGGGCCGAGATGGCGACTCTGGTACCCCGAGCGGTCGAAAAGGACCAGGAGGAAGGGGACATCTTGGCGAGGTGCCGGGGATTCATGTCTCCTCCGGTCACTGACGTCGAGGTGCTGCAGCGGAGGAAAGGCGAGATGTGCACCAGGATGGAGATGCTCATCATGGAGACGCAGGCCGAGTTCTGCAAAGCTTTGGAGGCGGTGGACGGTGGGACGTTCAAGGTGGATCGCTGGGAAAGAAATGAAGGTCGGAGGCACTGTTGTTTGCTGAATAGCATTTACACATATACACTTCCAATTTTCGGCACAATGCGCTTTGGGGGGAAATTTCAGGATGGGGTGCATTTTAGGTGTATTCTAAAATTTATGTTTGAGTGTGTTTCTCTGGCACATACAGCCACGTTTGACCTTCTTAAAAGTCCTCATTTCTCAACCGAGTCAAACCATTCTAATGTGATAACACTCATCTTATTCTGGACATGCGGGCAGGGGCAACTAACTATTTGTTACATTCTCCAGCATTCCCACAATTCCACATTTTCCATAAAACAAATATTGAAAAGAACTGAGATGTTTCCAAATGTCACATATTTCTCAATTGTTTATCTCATTTGGGACATATTTCAAGGTATTTTCATGTTCCCCAAAGTTCCACTTTTTTTCAGTGCTATACAGTAAATATTCCCATCCCCGGAATTCTATGAAAAGGAATATCCTTCACCCGGAACAAAAACCTATGCATTAACATTTTGACTACGATATTACATGTTACCGGAAGTTGCGTAAACGGAAATTCCACTACCCGTAACCCAGATGGAGGCGTAATGCCGCGGGAGCTTAAATACATGCAACGCCCACCCGATGCGACGGAAAAGACAACGCTGAGACAAGTTTTCACTTCGCGTTTTTCGATCATCAGATTCTAAATGACGTATTCCATATTTTATTCCATATTCCTAAATTAATGCCAACACTTTTAGAATTTTTACCCAATGCTCCCACATTTCTTAACTGATTAAGACCATTCCTACTCTAAAATGTTCAGCTTGTTTATGCCATCTTGGGAGTTATATTTCATAAATGCCAATAATTCTCACTTGTGCAGAATACATTTGACTGATGTTTGCATGCATGAAACGGCATAGATGTTGTGTTTCAGGTGGTGGTGGGATCAGCTGCGTGATGCAGGATGGCAAAGTATTTGAGAAGGCCGGCGTCAATGTGTCAGTTGTGTTCGGAAACTTGACCGAAGAGGCGGCCAAGCAGATGAGGAGCAGGGGCAAGGTCCTTAAAGGGAAAGATGGTAAGCGCCGTCGCCTTCATCAACTGTTCCGGGTGATATTTTTGCATTTCTGAGTGTCACAGAAATTAACCACTGTAAGATAAAAAAAAAAAAGTCCAAGTCATTGGAGAAGCCTGGCAAGAATGAAGGACAGAAAGTAGCAAAGAAAAATAATGACATGTGATGTGTTTCTCAGGCAAACTGCCATTTTGTGCCATGGGCGTGAGCTCTGTAATTCACCCCAAGAACCCGCACATCCCCACCGTGCACTTCAACTACAGATACTTTGAGATCGAGGAGGAAGACGGTGAGCGTGTCACGGTCTGCTCCTTGACGTCAGCAGCCGTGTCTTCGTATCCATGACTCCATTCAACTCATGAATGAATCATCACCCTTGTCTCCTCTCTTCTATGCGCGTGTATTGTAGGCTCCAAACAGTGGTGGTTCGGTGGCGGCACAGACCTGACTCCGGTCTATGTCAATAAAGAAGATGCTTTTCACTTTCACAACACGCTGAAGGAGGCCTGCGACAAGCACCACTCGCAATACTACGCCGACTTCAAGAAATGGTACAAATGCGCGCCTGAGGGTGTGATGTCATCACGTGGGATGCCGAGGGTGTTTCTTGACTGCGTGACGCTGATAAGACAGCAGTGTAGGAAAAGACCGTTTTGACCGTGGCTATCTGATGCACTGCAAAGGGTGGCTGTTGTCAAGTAATTTAAAGTCAATATTTAATGGACAGTTTATTTTGACCCCCTCTAAATATAATAAGATCAACTACAAGAGCTGCTTCAAAAATATTGCAAGATGGATGCTGCCAGAAAGGTACTAATTTAATCATATGGTTACGACTGCGGTTACTGTTTTTACTTCATACATTTTACTTCAGTATTTCAAATAAAAAAGTGAAACTCATACAGACAAAACATATAGGAACTAAATAATGTTTGTTGGCTGACTTTTTTTTTCCCCAGGCAATTGCAGGCTATTAACAAATGATCTTTTTTCGTAGCCCTTCACTCTTTCCACAAGTTATTCTTCCGATTTGTCAAATTGTGTTCTTTCAGGTGTGACCGATACTTCTACGTCCGCCACAGAGGAGAGACTCGAGGCATTGGCGGGATCTTCTTCGACGATCTCGACGGCCCCAGTCAGGAGGAGGCTTTCGGTTTCGTCAAGAGCTGCGCCCGCACGGTGGTGCCCTGCTACCTGCCCATAGTGCACAAACACCTGCGCGACCCTTTCACCGCCGAGGAGAAGGACTGGCAGCAGGTGCGACGAGGAAGGTGAGCGTGTCGCTATTTGGGCCATCCTGAAAAGAAAAAGCAAACTACACGGGCTTCATACTGGATACTCCCCAGATTAACATTGTCGTTTTACAAGAATAAAGTCAGATTTTTAAGTGAAAGAAGTTGTATTTTTTCAAGGAAAATTTTATGAGAAAAAAAATAATTAAAAATACAATTTCCAAGATTAAAAAGTTATATTTTCAACATTAAGTTTGTACAAGAATGGTCATATTGTTAAGGTAAAAAATAATTGTCATATTTTGAGGATTAAAAAAAATGTATTTTTTGAGATGAAGAGTAATTTTCCAAGAATGAAGTCACATTTTCAAGATAACATTTTATATCTTCAACATTAACTTCCTTTTGCATGGATAGTCATATTTTTATGAGAACAAGCTTTGAGATTAACATTGTCACTTCACAAGAATATGATCTAGTTTTCACAATAAAAACATTTTGGAAATGAACGTAATTTTACAAGAATAAAGTTCCATCTTTTCAAGACCAATTTTTGGGCACATCACCATCAAATTCTTACCAGTATCAGGACGATTGTGCCTGCTTTTGACTGAAGAACCACACAAATTTGTCACATGTGAGACCAGCGTGACGTTGTGCTTCAGGTATGTGGAGTTCAACTTGGTGTACGACAGAGGAGTGAAGTTCGGCTTGGCCACGCCGGGATCCCGAATTGAGAGCATCCTCATGTCCCTTCCCCTCACCGCCAGGTAAGCGGCGCAGCGCCATCAAAGCTGCCGACGAGCCGCCGGCGTCGCTGAGTTGACCCAGTGGGCCTTTCCTCCTCAGGTGGGAGTACATGCACGAGCCCGCCCTCGGGACCCGAGAGGCCGAGATGCTGGAGGTGTTACGAAACCCAAAAGAGTGGCTGTAAGCGCCGTTTTGACAGGTTTACGCGTCAATATGGACGGAACATCCGAACGCATACCACATGAATGCACTTGCTTGCTGTGAATTATGTCAATGTTTTGAAAAGGTGTCACTTGTTTTTCTGGTCTGGTTTCTCTCTTCGGCAGTTCAATGTTTGCTTTTTGGATCATGTTTCATGCAAAGGTGGCAGTTTAAGAGGCGTACTGCAAGAACAAATTACAAATTTCACATTTCGCCGCTTGTTTAAAAAACAGAATACAATCAACAACAGAAATGGTACATCATTTGGTTCACTGCACACAATTGTGAATGTCACTGGTACTGGGATTGGTGACCAATCCCTAGTATGCATGGTGTTCAAAGTATTCTATATATATAAATTGATGCAACTTTAATTTTCCTTTGTTCCTGTCTCTCTTTGTAAATAAATCCCAAGAATTGTGATTTATAGTTTGGAGTTCAACTTGTATTATTTGACAGAATTGGTGATTCTTAGTGCACCATGAAAGCTATGAATCTCACTCTGTAAATAAGGGGACTTAATGTATTTCAACAGTTGAACTTCACCGAGTTACAAAGTACGAATACTTTCTGCACAGATGGTGCAGCACATTTAACATAAAAACAATCCAATGCAATAATGTCAGCTCACATTGAACTGACCAAATTTGTCTAAACCTTAACTTAGAAAAAGCAACCTTTTATTAGCGCCTCGTGGAAGACAGTAAGAGAAATGTGACACGTTTGCCATTTTTTTATATTATAAATCATTTCACGGGAGGCACGGTGGTTGCCTTGTTAGCATGTCTGCCTCACAGTGCCGAGGATGTGGGTTCAAATCCGTTCCTGGCCTTCCTGTGTGGAGTTTGTATGTTATCCCTTCAAAACATGCACGGCAGGTTAATGGAGCACTAGATTGTCCCTCGGTGTGAGTGTGAGCGCAAAAGGTTCTTCGTGTAGGTGTTCCCTGCAATTGGCTGGCAACCAGTTCAGGGTGTACCCTGCCTGCCGCCCGAAGACAGCTGGGATCGGCTCCAGCACACCCGTGACCCTTGTGAGGATAAGCTGATCAGATAATAGATGGATGAAATCATTTCACACTTTTGTACATATTTATTTCAGGTTCCCTTGCATTTTATGTTGCCTTACTTTAACTAAGGCATTGTGTAGCAGTGAGTTAGAATGGAAACAAATACAACTCACTTTAAGGTCATGTAATGAGTGCTGCGTTTCATTAAAAAAAAAAAAACAATCTGTGCTCTATATACATATCGATATGTTGCATTTCATGTTATAATTCAATATGTGTGCCTGGGCTCTAGTTTTCAGTCAGGGGTGTAAAACTGCATTTGATCATTATCATTCAAGTCGGCATATTTTTAAAACAAATTGATTTTGTAATCAGAAGTTAAGCAAATATTTTAGTAAACGACTGTTCAATTCGAAGGAGGGGAAATTTGGTGAAAAATGCTTCTAAAACCACTTCACGTGAATACATATTTTCTGCCAAAATGGAAAGCACAAATCCATTTAGCAAGAAACAGGAACTTGAGAAGATTATCTGTTGTGGGCCACATAAACTGAGCGTCGAGTTTGACGCCTGTGGTTGAAGCTGTTTTGAAATGTTAAATTCATGCAGACATTTTAGCCTCAAGGCAAATCCCTCTCAATGGACCATTGTCATCACACCAGGCGAAACTAAAAAGAACATTTGATAACTTTGACATTGGAACTGACAAAGTCCAAACACATTTTGTCGAAAGGGCTCATTGTGAGCTTCCATACAAGTGCCTTCTTTGAGTTATCAGCTAAAATAGTTCCATGGATATTAACGCATTCGTATGCAGTTAAAGGCAATTTTACTGGAACCTGACTTTCACACCAACAATACATACAGTATTTATATATATACACACAGATACACTTGACACATGCCACAATGGACGACAATCTTCCCTGCGAACGTTTTCCCCAAAGCTTCCGTCTCAAATGCCTCGTTTCCAATTTTCCTGCGCGTGTAACGAGGCACTGTCAAACGACGTGTGGAGCTTTGGGGCACAGAAAAGATTTTCACAGTTGAGTGTGGCGTCAAAAGCCAACAAACATAGCGGGGCAAGGCGATTTAACTTCACCTAAGAGGCAACATGTATATGACGTGTTAAACTGTTCTTCATGTCCCAATTCCTTGCATAACACATTTCATTACTGACTAATGTATGGAAAGTCATTTCGGCATTTATTTGATATCCTCGTACTTGTGTACTACATCTTCTCAATCGTAAATATATTCAACACAGTTGCAGAACGACTAGTCGTCCGTTACTCGTAATATTTTTTCTCCAACTATTGCATGACTTTTCTGCATCCTGGTAGGACAGCTACGTTACGAGTGAAGCAAAACAAACAAAAACTCGTTCAAAAAGAACTACTAGATGTTAGCGAATGGAATTTTACTAGTAGTATTAGTAGGAAGCGGCTGTCAACCAGTTATGTTTTACCTCACTTAAGAACATGTCCAACTACTGTGCGGAACTTTTATACAGTAGTGGAAAAATAGAGTGCACCAAATTTTCAAACTAGCGAGGTCAAAGAGACCTTTGCTGGACAAAAAGTGTGATGCTGAACAAATGCTCAAATGGCTTTCCATGCATGATGCTGCAAGTACAAGTTAGCTGGAGATGTTGCTTTCCTGAATGAGTGCGGTTTTATCGAGCTGATGAAGCCACACGGTTCTGTCGTTTCCTAGCCGCACGAGCGAAGTAGCATGAAAGACTTGGCACTGATCTCCAGTAAAACACGAGTACAACAGCATGGAGAAAGATCCTTCGGTGTGGCAATCACCATTTTGTTTTTCCTACTTTGTCCTAATGAGAAGTTCACCTTGCTACAGCGTGACAGCACGGATGTTTGTTGCATTTGGTATTTGCTGCATTCACTTGCTCGGTCCTCCTCTCCAAAGGTCAGTAAGTGCAAATGTTGAGTGCTGGCAGAGATTGCATCGGATTGCGAAAACGGCGGTCCGTTTACTTCCCGCTGGTGTTGATGATGTCCTCGTACTGCGGTGGGGGCTCCGTCTCCACGCGGACGTCGGCGCGGCCCACCGCCTCCTCGTACGACGGCGGGTGGTCGGCGGCGCTCCCCCGTGCGGACGCCGCTTCTGCGCCCAGGTACCCCGCGGGGCTGCTGTGGGCGCTGAGTTCTGAGCGGTCGTCGTGGTGATAATCCCGCCCCCAGTGGTCCGTGGAGACCACCGACAGCACGTGGTCGTGGTGAGAGTGGGCCAGGCCGGGGCTGCGCTGCGAGCGCTTGCGGGAGTGGCAGCAAAACACAATGACAGCGACAGCCACCACGATGAAGACCACCGTCAGCAGCGGCACGATCAGGTAGAGGGAGTGCACGCCGCCCACCACTGACTCCAAACCTCCCGAAGGGCTGCTCTCGCGCACGTATTCCTCCCAGAAGCGCCTCTGCCCACAACCACAACACACGTTAGGACCACCTGGTAGCAGCAGGCCCACCATTGAGTTACATTTACAACTAGGGTCTTTCTGATATCGTTTTTATTGAGGCTGATGGTCATTCTGATATTTGGCAGAACAATATGACGATAATCGATTAATCGGCTGATGCACATATTGTTGGGACTATAAGTTGCACTTTTTTCAGAGTTTGGCTGGCTACGCGACTCAGGTGCGACTTATGCATGTTAAAGTTAGAGCTCGGACTGGCACCCAAAATCCGCGTTCTCGAATCGTGTTGACGGCGGTGAACGAGTTTTGAGTGAGGTTGAAATTTCCCCTTCTAACTTCAGAAAAGCTTTGCTTTTTAGTTTAAAAATGGACAGATTTCAAAGCTTTTTCCTCCCCACGTTGATACGAGCAAGCACTTTTATAGCTGACTTTGACTCGAAACACACGTCTGTAGCGATCTGCATGCATTTCATAATCAACATCTCTGGTAGAGTCTGTTGTATTATATTCAAATTGTTGAGGTTTTTGTTAAGCAGTTATACAAATATTCCACCAGACGATTTGCATAGCACAGTTGTTTGCTGTTATACTACAGCACCTTGAGATTCGTGGTTGTGTTGTCAAAATGTACACTAAGTAATCATTTCCTGCTCTTTGATTGTCATCACAATTTGCCCCTTCGGAGGTGGGAAAATGGGAAATAAGCACACAAAAAAAAGCTTCAAATATTAAAAAAAGGTTTTGAGGTGTATATATATCCAAACAAAGTTGTGGGTGATTTGGGGTATGTTGGACTTGGGAGATTCATTCTGTATTTCCTCCAATAGCCATTGGGGTAATTTATTCATTCAACTGCAAACATTATTGAGTGTTCGATTTAAGACAGAGTGGATGTCATGATTTGATGCAAAACAAATTAAAAGGGGTCAATGCAACACGTGTCACAATGCCCGTTTCTGAAATACTTCTCTTCTGAATCACGACAAAACAATATGGGACCAAACAATGCCCTCAAATGACGTAACCGACATGATTGTGTGCCTTGAGTGACACGACACCTGCTGACCAGCTGCCAACAATAGTTGAGAGCAAATACAACCCCCGCCCCCCCAACCACCGCACAACTACCACACACCTGGCTGTTCTTCCTGCTGCTAATAATCACTTCCAGGAACAAAACCTATGCACGTCCATATCGTAGGAACGGCAGTGTAGGATTCTATATCGTGACATATGAAGCTATGGCACCTAAAATGCAGGTCAGGGTTCAGACAAATACAAAATTCCACAATTAAAAACACAACATTAAATGGGAAGCAACTTCCAGTGAGAGCCCTGGATGAGTTGATCTCACCAAGCACAGGAAACAAGTGTTTTGCTTTGCCTCTACCTTCTTTTGGTTGACGTTAACACTGAAGGATAGCATCCATTTTCTATCGTGCATGTCTTTTTCAGGTCGCGAGTTAGCTGAGCATTCGCCAACTATTCATACCTGTGGGCAATGAAGAGCCTTCAAATTCAATGACCCAAAGCATGTTTTTGGAATGTGGGAGGAAGTCAGGAAGTTCATGTAAGCATGGAGCCAACACGCAAACTCCACACAAGCACTGTGATGGCCAAGAGCAAAGGTGCGATGCTGACCATACTACAGGAAACGGCCCTCATTCCCACATACTGGAGCAGTAGTGGAGTGTTGACAGGACAACTCTTTGGTGGCCGCTTGGCACAATAAGCCTAATTTGACTAGAACAACAACAATCACATGACTGCCGTTTAATGACGTAACCAGAAAACTGCGCAGTTAGCTTGGTCTGTTTCAGTCAAAATAGTAACTGGCACACTTTCTGTCCTGAAGAGGATGGAGACATTCAATAATCTCTTTCTAATTAGCAAGGATGATGCGCTTGTTTGCAGTGAACAAATTGGGCCCCCGCCCCACTTCCTCCCCAATCTCATAAATATAACATCTCACAATGTGCATCAAAAATCAGGCCCAAACAAGTACATTATTACTTTAGACGGAGGATCGAGGCGTTTAATAATCTCTACTTAATCAGCAAGAAAGAGACTGATCTTGAAAAGCTTTGCTTCTGCAAAATTGACTTGTGTTGAGCAATACATGTGCCAAATCACAGTGGCAGAAAATGGAATTACACCCCAAAACAAAACAACACGACCGAAATTATTACTGAACAGAAAAAAATCCACAAAATAGTGAGACCACGAACTCAACTAACTCATCGTAGAGGGGGGTTCACTATAGAGTAAATAAAAATAAAATAAAATAAAAATAATAAGAAAAAGAAAAGCACCTCAGAAGACACTGGTCTTTTTGGGGTATTTTGACAATGTGCAATATCATGCATGTGAACAGTTTTCATACAGGACAGGAGAACTGACATGTGTGACATGTGACATCATACATGCTGTGATCATTGTGTCTCTGAACCACTGGTGAAAGGAGACTTTCTCTGCTCTCTCATTTTTGATGGCTTCTTCCAAGAAGATGTAGGTAGGAATAGTTATTACAATTATATTATTGTACTATTGTTTTGTGTTATGCGTTTGGTCGTATTATTTTCATCATTTTATGTTAAATGTTCTGTAAAGTGCTTTGTTAGAGCGGCAGTGAAAACGCTATATAAATAAAGATGTATTATATCATCATCATCATCATCTCACCGTCTTGTCGTCATTTTCAAAAGCCTCACGGGCCTCCTCGTAGGTGCAGATTTCCTCACGGCACTCCCTTTGGATGTTGCCCTGCTTCATCTCCTCCAGGAGGAAGTTGGCCCTGGGCAGCCGCCGCAGCACCGAATGGGCCGCGTCCACCGGCAGGAACACTGAGGTTGGGTCATGCATGGTGGAGGGAGAAAGCGGAGAGATTTTGCAATTTGTGAGAATATGCATGATTTAAAAAGTGGCGGCGGTTGCATGTAAGCAACCCGGCGAGGGGCAACAAGGGGGGAGGAAGATGAGAACAAAATTAAGCAAAGAAAGTGCAAAGGAGAATGTGGCTCACGAAGAACAAAAGGAGGATAGAGACACAAACAAAAAGAGGAAGAGTGGCAGGGGCGCTAACGGAAACAAAGCCTATGCGGTGCCCACTTTTTCTGCACACTAACAAGAGCGACTTTAATTTTGGCACTGATCCCGGGACAAACTGTTGGGATGAACTTGATGTGACAAAGGTGCTCGTTTCTCACATCTCAATGGGAACACCACATGCCCTGCCTGCTGTATTACTTTCTTAACAAGCCATGACTTCCATGTGACTCAAAGACTTGATCCAAAAACAAACACATGATGCATGAAAATGGGACACTCTCATGAAAGGAAAAAGTGCAATTGCATGTTGAATTTTAAAAAAACAAACAAACCAGGAAGCACTAGCAGCATGTTTGACAAACATTGATGAAAACAGACACATTATAAAAGTAAAAGCCACTGTGATCTGAGAAAATATAAGCGATGGAGTCATGGGAGTTTAGAGTGTAAAATGTCAGCAAGCTTACCACTCCCCATGCTTCCTGTCAGTCTCCCCCCGGGTTATCTGCAAAGAATAAATACAACATTTTTCAACTTGCTGATAAAAGTCAGACAATTATTGACTGTGCCGCCCTGTTAAAAACCTCTAACATTCTTCCTCTTAAGCATTTTGTTTTTACCCTCCAGAAAACCAACTCATTTAAAGTGGGAAGAGTGTCGGCACTTGGACATGCGATAGTAAATTAAGGTAATTAACAGGAATATCCTGCGACCCGAGGGAGGACGAGAAAAATAGATGGAAACGTTGGTAATAATAATACGATGTAATCATTTGGAGAAAAGTGCCGTCACTGTTGGCCGGGTGAGGCATCTATCGTCCCCGTGTGACTGACCAATGGCGGCGGCTGTCCACGCTTGTTCATGGGCGGCTTCGGGGAACCGCAGAAGACGAAAACAGCCACCAGGAGCAGGCGACAACAAAAACGAAGACAACTACGAGCTCTTTGGTTTTCAAACTGGGACTAAACAAAAGATGCATCGCAGCTGGTTGGTTCGCTCTCTAAACGCCGTTACATAAATGCTGTCGGTCTCGGCCCGTCAGCTTGCATCGCAAAGCGGGGATGAGGCTAGCTAGCGCCCCGTACATGACAACCAATCAACCGTGGGGGATGATTTGGAAAGCGGACGGCAAAACAACATATTCCCCCGACTCAAAACCCGATATATGTCATTCGCAAACCACCTCATTTGTAACTTCATGTCAGTTAATACATCTGAGGATAGTAGTCAAAATCGCTTACCGTCTCCGTTGGCCAGAATGCGCATTTACGATTGCCAAATCTCGTCTGCGCCCCCCTCGCACTGACTGTTGCTATGTTCAGTGCGCATGCGCATAACTGTCTTTTTGAGGCGTCCGAAGAACTGATCCACTCTGATCATTAAAGGCACAGAAAAGCGCTCAAAAAGATGCTGACATCAAACGATCGTCTGTCACATATATTCAAACGCTCGGCTAAAAAAGTAATATACATAATCAGAGCCTAATGAGGTGTGACTGTTTTTCACCTCTGGTGTTTCCTGCGTTTCAGAGAGAGAGAGAGAGAGAGAGAGAGAGAGAGAGAGAGAGAGAGAGAGAGACAGAGAGACAGAGAGACAGAGAGACAGAGAGACACACACACACACACACACACACACGCGCGCGCGCTTACTTGCTTAGCGATGACATGTATGATCCATTCGGCCTGAAATAGCGGCCCAAACGGTCCATGAAGCAGGCCAACCAAATTCTCGCCGTCCCAGGTTAGACACTTTGGGCTACTAAGGTCTACCAAAAGTACTTTATTTATTGATTTTGATACTAACCCGCGGACCAAATTTGCGCCTCCGAGCGGTCCACCAGGAAATTTTACGTCAGTCAGATATATCATATGAGACCGGCGGTGAGCCCGTGCGTAATAATACTGGATGGCCTTTGGAAGTGATGCTCACTATTGAACAATTGACACTATGACACGGGCAACCATTTATCAATACATTTATAATTGCAGTAGCAATTTGCAGTGGTGTAAAACTGCGAACCGATTTGACTTCATCTTAATCTCTTAACACCACGTCGACCATGTCACAGTTAGAGAGACTATCAAAACTAGTATACAATAATGCAATACAACGGCATGCAACTGTGCCATGTACATCGTCATAAAAAAATGTTTCAACAAAATCATACTGAAGGTCATTGTTAAATGTACTAATGTGTGCAGAATCTGATGGCCAAATGTGTTTTGCTCGTTGAGGTTGCCTCTATGAAGTCAAAAGTGTTGCAGATGGGAAAAGTGCTGGGAGACTACATTGAAAAAAATATATAAAAAACTAAGCTTCTATCTGTATTAGAAGTCCTTATACAAAAATTCACCTTATTTATTGAATGACCTCTTATATTTTTTTTATATGTCAAAATGACTGCTGTGAAAGGGGTCATTAAAACAACAAAGGTTTTGCCCGCCTAAGACATTTGTGCAGTATCGTCGAGCGCAGTTCTCCACCCCTGAAAACTATCACATCCAATAATAGACTTTTTATAAAATGAATACATGGTAGTGTTACTGAAATTGATCATTAGAAAATGGTTGTAAAAGCCCAACAATTCCTCCTGCTGGTTTGCCAAATGTTGAGTGCATATTCTGGATGTGGTGTAGACTGAGTATACCATTGGGTGGCATTAACCTTTCAATAAAATGTTTCTTTATGCTGTCTAGGCATCTGCCTCATGGATCTGCCTAGAGGCATCCCTTTCTATGTGCATACAGTATTGATACATTACTTCTAACAATAAATCAATCACAATTTCTGTATTTCGCTTTATCTTCATGTCTTACTGCATGACACCAGAGATATCAAGTAGGTATCCGGTATAGTGTCAAAGTGATCTTACTTTAAAGTGACCTGATTGCAGCAACCAATAGGAGAAGAGCAAGCATGACATATATGAAATATGGTTACCCTAGCAACGACAGTCAGTCACAGTCAGTGGAATGGTGACAAGGAGTCCGGTATCTACTTAAATGTCTTTGCACTCTCCCCCCACCTAAAGGTCTATTTTAGGAAAATATCCAAATTAGCCAAGCCATTATTGAGGTCAGTAAGATCTTTTTTTCTTCTCGTTTTGATAGTTACATTTGTTGAAGCGCAACAATAACAATTTTTGACAATTGTGAAAACAATACAGTGGTAAAAGTGCTCATCTTATTATGTTCAGGCCTAGTTTACACGCCCCTCAACTTCATCTCTCAACACTGCATCACGTCTTTCACCTTAGGCTTTTCCCCTCTCACATTAGCTACTGAGTTCCACACCACTGGCTGCTTATTGACTGCTGTGGAAAAGGCAAGAGTTGCTCATTTGCATCATGATCATTTAGCTTTTCCTTAATGTCCTGTGTCAGTTAATGGAAAGACTTCTATCTCAGCAGTGACAAACCAGCTTCTGCAAATATATGATGGCATCATTTGTATGTGTGGTGTAGCTCTGCAGAAGATTCCAAGTTTCCTTTATCAACCTATTTCAAAAACATAAGAGCAGATCACAGCAGTCCCCAAATATTACATTGATGTGTCCCCCTGTGGCCAGTAAGTGTCATTACATAAAATTTATGCGGCTTCCACACATGTTGAGAATCGGACTGAATTTGAGCCTTTTTTTTTTTTTAACAATCAAAATGAACAAAAACACGATTGTCATATCTCACTGACGCATCATTTGAATCAATTAATTTGTGGTGTGTGTGAGATGTGTTCAGATGATTTTTCATCCCAAGTCTGCTAAGAAAACAGCTGGACCAAGAAACGCAAATGTTAATGCTTATATTCTGCCTGGGTCAAATTTGGCAGAAATAAAAACACCTCAAATGTTATTCTTTTGGTCAAGGGGTGCTTATTATGCAAATTGCCCCACTGGTATTTAAAAGGAAGAATGGCTTGCTCACAGACACATTTTCAGAAATAGGCAGAAGAAAGATTTACTTGCTTGTGTAATGTTACCAGTGTTGGGAAAGTTCATTTTCCATTCAAACTACATTACTTCAAAACTTATTTTTGGAATGAACATCGTTCCTAGTCAGTATAAAAAATATATATATCCATCGTTGTTTTACATAGTTTTTAACGATGGAAAAAACTTTTGAAATGATTGATCTCACTTGCATTTTTATTTCACAAAATCCTGGCATTTCAACAGGGGTGTGCAGACTTTTTATATCCATTGTATTGGGTGGGCGCTAGGACCTAGCGGGGCCAGTGCGCGACTCCGCATTTTATTTCAGCGCTTTTGCCCTCTTCAGTCAAGAGCAGAAGTGGCAAGCGCGTCCTCCGGAGTCGGGCTAGACACTGAGCATCTCCCGATTCCAACGACCATAACACGTTATTTTTGACGGCAGAATACCACGACTTGAACTCGTATATGTTTTCCAAGTCAACACAACGAGCACTCCCATGCTCTTTTTGAATGACTAAGACACCTTAGTGATGTCTTCATCCGTGAGCGGGACAGAGGAGGTGCACGTGTCGGCGTTGACGCCCCTGAAGTTGGTGGGGCTGCTTTGCGTCTTCCTCGCCCTGTGCCTGGACGTGGGAGCCGTTCTGAGCCCGGCGTGGGTCACGGCGGACGACCAGTACTACCTGTCCCTGTGGGAGTCCTGCTGGAAGCCCGTTAGCTCGGCCGAGTGGTCCTGCAACAGCACGCTGGCTACGGGTGAGCGACGCATTGAAAGTACTTTGGGTATTGTTGTTTTAGAAAGTCAAATCAAGGCTGTATTCATATTTAAATGACGCAAAGGGTGCAAGGATAACAAAGAGACTCTGCTAGAAAACGTGCAGATGGTTTTCTGGTGGTGACAATTATGGAAGATCGGCCACGAGAGACTTCTAAATGACTTGAAATCATTTGCGAGTTAATTTAAAATGTTTGCACATGAAAGGGAAGAGTGCACGATAGGCAGCTCACGTGGGAAATAAACTTGCCTTTTTTTTTTAGGGTGAAATCAAAGTCTGGTGAGTGGGACAACTTTCGATCTAAATGTGTTCAAAGCTTTTCGTTCAATATTTATCTTGGGAATGATGTGGGAATTCATTGGGGCCAAGTAACGTTCCAGCTGGGGTTTCATTTGGCCTTTTGTTACTCACAAAATGAGCCTTTTGTGTTTCTCCTCACTGGCCCACAAGCGAGGGCAACTCCGTGTCTGAGGACTCCCCCCAGAGATCCAGATGCCTGGAGATTAGTAACCTGGGAAACAAGTGCAGCGCCCTATCAATGCCAATTTCCCCTCTGTGAACGAAGCCACGATATGGAGTTGTCACTTGAAATGCAATGCATGGAGGAGTGTCATGATAGCAGATTATAATGATCCTTTTATCAAAAATGTATCTGGTGTGTAGGGTGGCTCGATCATTACACTTGAAATCGATTGATGTAGCAACAATGCAGCAATTCCTGATAGGCAGGTTGTGTCTGGGTTTTTTTTTTTTGTAAATAATGTTGTAATTTTGTTTCTGTTAAATATACAGTATGATGCACGTTGACCTAAAAATGGAACTTTGAAAAGCATCAAGAAATGCTTTCGTAAAAGTGTGGTGTCTGTACCAGTGATGGAAAAGAGGAAAAATATGATGATGATGTGATGATGACGACGACCATAGAAGAAGAACTGCTCCTTGATGCCACATTGGAAAGTGGTGCATGTGATTCTTTTCTGGCTGCTCACCGTATGGGGAAAGCGATGATAAATCGTCAAAATCAATAAAAAAGGAAAATGGAAAGTTGCTTCCACCCCATTTGTTAGAAAGTGTGCCTCACAGTTCGAATCTCGAGTCCGGTCATCCTGTGTGAGGTTTGCATATTCTTGAAGTTTTTGCTATTCGGGTTTCGTCCCACATTCCAAAATGTTAGGTCAGATTTCAAATAGTCTTTTTTTTTAATTTTATTTTTTTAATCATAGTGTTTCAATAAATAATGAATTCGTTTTTAAACATGTGAACGAGTTCAATATAAAAAAAATTAGGATATGTGGATGTATTGTTTTTATTGAATATTGTACACTTTATTAAAGTAATGACAATTAAAAAAATAATTACTCTTGTAAATCATGAATTTGATTGCATGTAAAATTTATTTTGCACAAAACGTCTTTTATGTAAACCCAGCATGAATTATGAAATCTCCTTTATTTATACAAATTCAATTTCATTTCATCATTTTATTAAATAGTGATGACCTATTTCTTAGACTTGTATGACTGTTAATAATGTTAAAATGTTTCTTACGCGGTGCAGGCTTTTCTGATGACAGTTAGATCGCCGCGGCATTCATCATTTCTAGTTTGACATTCTTTCTTCTCGGGAAATTTTGGAAATCTAAACAAATGGCCAGTGTTCGGGAATTCATTGTGTTCTCGACCTTGAAGGTTGTACTGCATCCAAACTCATCTGGCAGTCCTCTCATTTCCAGTGTTTTTGTCTAGGTTTGGACTTTAGCGGCGAGCCGTGAACAATGTTTTTGTTCGCCTGACAAACTGTTGTCTTCCTGTTTAAGAGTTGACTAACAGAGGGTCACGCAGGCCACTTTCTTGCTCTCCTCCGGTGTAGACAAAAAGTACACTGTGGTGCCCACTTAAAGATATGTAGCCTTTCCGTCGGCATACCAACAACAAACACTCAACCAGCCATTTCCTCCGCGCGCCCGAGTTTGGGTGGATTATTGATTTGAATCCTAGTCCAGTAATCGGACTCGACAGACCCTCATGTCCCACCAATATTCGCCCCTCAGTGTCACGCTTTGGGCATTAAATAAATCCTGTTACTTTGAGACACTGGCTGCCCACTCAGCGGTTTAAAGCTTCAATCCCGAGTATTTAGCAAAAAGCAGAGGGGACTTTTTATTCTCAAGTGTTCACAAAAAGTAAAAGATCCTATTTATAGACGATACAGCTTGCTCTGATCTTCATACCGGCCCACCAAATATTAACGTTATCAAGAGTCCTATTATATGTGTTGCATTCATTTAGCCTTTTTTTAAATGTTTTTTTAAGATAACATTTAGAAATTTGAGTTTCCAAGTCCCCCCCCCCAAATTTTTTTTTTGTCATATTAGTTAAAACTGTCACTATGACCTTACAGTAGCACATTAGACAGTAATCTGTGGGAAAAAAAATATCGATAAAACTCAGTTCTTGTTGGTCAAATCTGCTGCTGAGTGATTTCAGTGCCTTAATTGTTTACAAAATAAAGATGTCTTTATTGTTAGTGCTTTTATTTATTGTATTGTCATTTATAAGTCTATCACCGAGATGGGTCCTTTCAGTTATTAAAAAAAAAATAAAAATCTACCGTTTCCTTCACATCTTTTCACAATAAACAAATATCAATCATTGTTTGTTGCAGTGAAAATATATCGAAGTTGAAAGCCTCCAAGAAACACAACCTAACCGATATTCGACTTTAATGTATCGTTGCACCGCTAATAGTTACAGCCATCCATTTTCTGATCCGCTTTATCTTCACAAGGGTCGCGGGGCGTGCTGGAGCCTATCCCAGCTGTCTTCGGGCAGTCGGCGGGGGGACACCCTGAACCGGTTGCCAGCCAATGGCAGGCCTCTAATAGTTCTATCCTATATATGTGAATGAATTTGTCCATCTAAAATTGAAGTGTGGCCCCCTCGAGCACTTAAAGTTTGCCCACGCCTGCTTTTGACACAAGGAGGAATGTGTGATGCGCATGTAAGAGAGTAGAGGCCGTGTGTGTGTGTGTGTGTGTGTGTGTGTGTGTGTGTGTGTGTGTGTGTGTGTGTGTGTGTGTGTGTGTGTGTGTGTGTGTGTGTGTTTGTTTATCAAGCGAGTGTGACATGTGCAGATGAATGTGGAGACGATGTGCGAGCTGGTCCGTCGTGTCATTGTTGGTGCTTTTGGTTCTGTATTTTTAACTG